>JAUELF010182298.1:0-14495 GCA_031471495.1 Clinocardium nuttallii | reverse complement strand
AGAGAGAGAGAGAGAGAGAGAGAGAGAGAGAGAGAGGGGGGGGGGAAGAGAGAGAGAGAGAGAGAGAGAGAGAGAGAGAGAGAGCGAGAGAGGTCCGGGGTTCGACTTTCTAGGCGAGAGGGATCTAGTGAATTCAGATCGTATTTTAAGCCACTTCCATCGTCGAGCAGCACATAACAATACAATTAATCATTACAAACTACCCGGATCTCATGCATCACACGCCCTTTGTGATGCAGAAACCGCGTTCGGCAATCGTGTGAACAGGCAGAAAATATCGGGGTTTTTTATTGGCTTAAAAACTGCATCTAATTTGCATATCGAATCAATGAATTGTTACGTACCTTCGACGCTATATATAGAACTAGCAAAAGTATCAAGAAACCGGAAGTGATTAGATTAGTTTTTAATTCTTAAACATAACTTACTAGCTACAATGTTGAAATATGTAGTAGCGCTTGTCATTGATATGGCCAGGTTAGCGACATCGTCTGGATCTAGATCTGTAGCTGACACGGTTATTAAAGCTAGACCAACGTTGTGTGTGTAGATGGAGACCGTGTAGGGTAAGTTGGTAAACATCGGCAAATGTCCTGGAAAAGAAACAATGAACAGCGTTCATTTTATTTCATGTGCATGTTGTTCGCTGCCGATTTCAAACAAGTTTACTGATTATATGAGCCAGTTCTTGGAAAAAGGAGTAAGATATTTTTGTTGTGAACAGTTCCAACATTAACATCCATTCAGTCTGGCCCCGAAACTATAAAACTTTTAAAACGTGCTCCATGCTCAGAAATGAACTTCATGCTCCAAAAAAGGCTTTTGATTGGTTAATTTGGAGATAGAATTTGCTTCTGACCAATCAGATACTTGAGCACAAATTCTGAGCACAGATTAAACTTTTATAGTTTCGGACCCTGATCAAGAGCTGCAGTGTTCACATATGAGCCGTCCCGCGATATAACCAACAGTGTGGACTCGGCGTAGCGTATCGACCCGGATCAGCCGTCCCGCGATATAACCAACAGGGTGAACTCGGCGTAACGTATCGACCCGGATCAGCCGTCCCGCGATATAACCAACAGTGTGGAGTCGGCGTAACGTATCGACCAGGATCAGCCTAAGCATGCCATGCAGGCTCATTCGAAAAGACACTTTTCGCCTCATGTGGATTTTTTGTTTCGGGAATCATTAATATATACCTCTATTCCCATGAGACGAATGTGTCGGCCCGGATTAGTCTGCGCGGATCGCGCAGGCTGATCTGGGTCGATACATTACGCAAAGGCCATAATGTTGGTTTTCTCGCGGGACGGTTCATTTAACTTACATGAACTTGTAAGAAGCTTCTGCCAATCTATGTGGATTCTGATAAGATTGGGTAGCTAAACAATCCGGCCTAAACCTGCACCTTTTACAAGAACCATCTTGTAATTTTTTCCTTTTTTTAACCGAGCCACGGTTACTCAGTCGACAGCGAATTGTCAGTCCAGGGGTTGTGAGGTCGACCCCAAAGCTCGACTAACATTATTTCCGACGATTGACAAAAGTCGCTGTGACACGCGTCATTCGTATACGACAAATGGGCACGTGGAAAAGCAGCCATTTCATAGGAAAGACTGTTGTATGGAGTACTGGTGTGAGAAAACCAGAAAACCAGAAAACACATGAGTAGGTGCACTGGCCGCCGTGATATGACTAAAAAGTCTTGTATTATATTGATTCGGATTCGAACGTACAGTCCTCATTTTTCTCGATTATCAATTACCTTTTAAGATCTACAATGAATTATTTATTGCAGATTTTAACATTTTACTGCCTAACCCTTTCCCGCATTTAGACGCTTTCTGACGCCGCTACACTAGACGACTTTTGAAATCATTGTGGTAAAAGGAGAAATTGCGCAAGACGAGCAATTTCTTCTTTTACCACAATGTTTTCAACTTTTGGTCTTTCATTTATAGACAGTTTCCAAATTGTTATGACCAGATGATCTCAAAAGTCGTCTGCTGCGGATTTGTTGTATGTGGAAAAGGGTTAAATAAAATATACTATGTTTTCTTATTTATCTAATAATTAGAATAAGTGATATAAATACATGTGAAACAGTGGTTGAACCCAAAATGTGCCCTTAACCCTTTCCCACATACATCAAATATGTTTGCTTGGGAAGATTGTTGTGTTGAATACTGGTGTGAGAAAACCAGGAAATACGTGTGTAGGTGAACTGGCCGCCGTGATATGACTGAGAAATTGTTAAAAACGGCGTTAAACCCCAATCAATCAATTAATTCTTCTTCTTCTTTCCAAAGACGAACGAAAGAGAAGAGTAAATAGAAAGACAAAATACCACGTCTCTAGTTTTCTTGTTTCTTTTCACCACTGTCAAATTCAATCATTAAATCGGACCAATAAATCGATTATTTAGTAAAGTGTTTTACTTTTGCAGGGAAGTATATAGATCACAGGTTTTTTATGGGTTTTTAAAGTGTAATTGTTTACCTTTTAACGCCGGTGACAAATACAAAAACATTGATATAATGGCAGATAAAATAGAAATTCATTCGCGTAGTGCCCATAGCGTGTTTTATTGTTTCTTTTTAACTTATTATTGTGATGTGTAGGTCCTTGTCTTAATGCGTTTTAGATTTAACATGACAAAGTAAAGCAATTTGGCAACCGATAAATGTGCCTGGTTAGACAAAAAACGACCTCATGATATTGTTTACCGTTTTCTCCCTGTAGACACATTTCGATGCAACTGAGCAGACATTGTAACAAAAGCAGATATTTCTCATGATAATACCAAATTTATTTTGCCACAATGTTTTCAACTTTCTTCAATTATCCTACTTCGATATCTTAAGATGTTCAATAATTTTCATAGATGTTTTCAAAGTATTCTGCTGCAGATTTGTTGTGTGCGTTAAAATAATTAAATTAATTAAATTACTGGATTAATGGAAATAAGAATTAAACCTTATCTACGTACAACAGTCGTCTTTGAAAGCTTCGGACAAAGGAAATTCTCTAAAAAAAAACAAATATTTAACAAATTCAAAAACATTGTGGTAGAAGGAGAAATTTCTCGTGATGAGAAATTGCTCCATTTGACACGTTGTTTTCAAAACTCGCAAGCTAGAGATGCATCATAAAGCGCCTGTATGTGGGAAAGGGTTAAAGGACAAAATGTTACAGCTGTGTTTAGTAAGAACTGCTCCCAAGAAGTTTCAGGAATAATATTCTGACGAGATAGAACAGAACAGAACAAAGAATAAGCTTATTTACAACGGAAGCATATAAGCTCATTTTGCATAGCAAAGCCATATTTAACAGATATGGAAGACACAAGACTTCTATACAATTTGTTGATTTATCTTATAAAATTAATGCGCCTTAAAGTATGTATCTAGTTCGATCAAATTATAATATGTATCCAAAGTAGCAAGATTAGAAAAAACGTAATTAACATACATTAATGAAAAAAACCTATTAAATTATTTTGAAAATAACAAAGTTCAAATGGTGCAGAATATAATTAAAAAAATAATCAAATTAGTACATCAGCTATTCGTATTCGACACAGATTGGAGATTGAAAACTGAAAAAAAGGACATTGATAAGAGTGAACGGACGCAACATTTCCCGTAATGAGCAGTTTTCGCAGGCAGCTTTTTGAAAACATAGTAACAAAAGAAGAAATTGCACAAAACGTGCAATATCTCCTTTTGTCACAATGTTTTCCACTGTATTCAATAATAATACTTTCTTTTATGGTTTCCATGTTTATGTCTTTTCATTGTCGTCTGATGCCAAGTTGTTGTATGTTGGTAACAGTTAGACGTATTTGTCATTTATTTTCAGGACTCCAGGATATTGGCTTTCTTACTAGGTTGATGGTTTATAAGTGGATCTGAGCCGTTGCATGGGACACCCACTATTATGGACTCTGTGTAATGCATCGACCAAGATCAGCCTGCGCAATCCGCTTATCTGGGCCGATACATTCCGTATCAGGGGAAAAGAGGTATTGAGTAATGATTCCTGAAACAGGAGGCTTAAAGTGTATATCCGGGTTAGCTTGTGCAGCAAGATTGATCCGGTCGATACTTTACACAGAGTCCACAATGTTGGTTTTCTCGTGGAACGGCTGATCCGGGTCGATACTTTACACAGAGTCCACACTGTTGGTTTTCTCGCGGGACGGCTGATCCGGGTCGATACTTTACGCAGAGTCCACAATGTTGGTTTTCTCGTGGAACGGCTCAGATAAGGACTATCTTGATCCATAGACTTACCAGGAAATTATAAACCGTCTCTTTCGTTGTGGTAAAGCGTCCGCCAAGGGTTGTGAGATGTGGTGGGTTCGATCCCCGACCGAGTCATATCACATTCTTCTGAAATATATACGGTAATGGCTTTGCCTCCTTTGCGCTCATGAGTGTGGGGTTAGCAGTACGATTGCCTCGACGGTGTCGTAATGAATGAACCAATAGAACTGGTAACGTAACCATGAAACGTCATGATAATTGAAATATTGAAATATTGATGAAAGCGGCGTGAAACACCATACAGACCATGAACTAATAGTTTTACCTAATATGATATCATAAAAGTCATCTTCTGTGAAAACATCTACGGAAAATCAGTATCTCCTTGAATATTATAAATACGGTTTTGGTACAGACGTTAGCCAATTCTACTGTTTCACACTATTTCCATGATACATTTATTGTATATCTTTAGTAACAGAAGTTGACTGCATCTCAGAAAGTCAGAGCAATAAGTTACTTTAATCAAGATCAGTTCATTAGTTTGTCTGATCACCTACGGAAACTGTAGAATATTACCATATTGTTTATTCCTCAGAGAATTGCCATGGACAGTTTACGGTTAAATTGGAAACATTTTTAACTAAATCAAGCATAAGCATACACAATTAAACCAGTAATGTCAATTAAAAATCCAGTAGACATGAGCGGGACACTTCGAACAATAAAACGTGACGTAATTATTACAGGTGTGGAAAAGGTTTTGAGGCGTCTCGCGAGAAAACCAACATTATGGACTCTGCGTAAAGTGTCGACCCTGATCCGACTAAGCGCGCCGCGCAGGCTTATCCGGAGAGACACGTTTCGCCTACTGTGGATTTTCTGTTTCAGGAACAATTACTCTATAACCCTATCTGCCTGTGACGGAAAGTTTCCGTCCGGATCAGTCTGCGCGGACTGCGCAGACTGATCTGGTCGATACATTACGCAGATGCCATAATGTTGGTTTTCTCGTGAGACTGCTCATTTGTTTTTGCATCCATGTAAAAGTCACTATGGAAATTGCTTTACAGACTTTTCTTGAAATATTTAATAACTCATTGGCGAACAGTGCAGATCAAGATCAGACTGCGCGGTAGCACTGGCTGCTCTAGCCTTGTGTTAACATCATCTTTATTATCATTGGCTGCTCTGGATCCACCTTGGTCGCAAATACGTTACAGAATAGTTCAAGAAAAGTCTGTCTACATCATCATTATTATTATTGTGTATGTGTGTTTGTCTTTCAAGCTCATTGATTGATTTATAAACTATAAACATTGGGATGCATATTGATGACGGTAATTCGGAAGCTGACGACATCACAGATATAGACAGGTTATATGTGTTAGACACGCCCTGTAGACACGCCCTCATGAGTCAATATGGACGAGTAAAGAAAAGTCCCCTACCATGTGTTCTCATGACTCATTCTGGCCTACAACATCCGGACAGTACTTGGCATTTCCCGGTTTTAAGATACAGGCCACTTTTGCTGCATTTACATGTGACGATATTTGCAATCATTGTGGGAAAAGTAAACAAATGCTCAAAGTACAATTTGGGTGTTGCTTCAGTCCCCTGTCAACAGTGTGTGATAACAGGGTAATGAAACAATAGCTAGCTCGATAATATAAGACCATGCCGTGCAGGCTTTCCCGGATAGACACTTTTCGCCTCCTGTGGATTTTCTATTCCTAGAATCATTTTATTTTGACCTCTATCCACCTGAGATGGAATGTGTCAGCCTGAATCGGTCTGTGCGGACTGCACATCCTGATCTGGGTCGATATATTAACGTAGAGATGATAATGTTTGTTTTCTCGCGGCTCATATCCAGTATTCTACTCAATCCTTGATTATTGTTTATAAATGTATTTACATATATTATTGTACTCAATCCTTGATTATTGTTTATAAATGTATTTACATATATTATTCTACTCAATCCTTGATTATTGTATATAAATGTATTTACATATATTATTCTACTCAATCCTTGATTATTGTTTATAAATGTATTTACATATATTTATATTTTGCATCGTACAATAAATATAGTGTTTAACTCTTTTTTCAAATACAAACGTTTCTCATGCCTCTGCATTACATACCGAGCAATTTCGTTTATTTCTAAAATGTTTTTTAACTTTATTCCATGAATTAGAATAAATGATTGTATAGTCAGTCGTATACGGGAGATTGTTTGTATGTTGGTCATTAACTCGTATAAGAACACGGAGAATTTATCAAGTGGTAAAGTCAATAGCATTTGGATCATAGTTTTCTGTGAGACAACACAGAAAGTAAGCTCTAGTGATTATGGCCAATTTAAGTAAATTATATTATCCTGTTGATGAATTGTTGAAAAAAGAGATAATCGAAAATATGTGATTCAAATGGTTAAATCATCCACTCGAAGCGCTCGAAACCCTGGTTCAATCCGCTTAGGTCTAAATTTATAGATTGTAAATAAGGTAATAGTTGATCCAGTTTGGGGTGCTCATGTGCACGTTCGAGGGGATAGAAAGAGGGGAAGACCCGTGGTCGATCATTGTAGGGATCATCCATACGATAGTAAATAAAGAAATAATGGATTCCCTTCTTTTGATGCTCATAATCGAAGGAATAGAATTTCGAGTAACCGTTAGAAAACCGACCAAATACATAAACCAAGACGACTCATTGCCATACTGATGGAACCCGTTCTGGTGTTACGTTTTCATACGTATTTTTGAGCCGCTTGTTCCCATCCCAGTTATGCGTCACACACAACTGTATGTGAGAGAGATAATGATTGGTTGATTTATTGGGGTTTTACGCCGTTTTAAACAATTGTTCAGTCATATCACGGAAGCCAGTTTACGTACCCATGTATATCACTTTCTTACATCAGTTGTTTAACACAACAGTCTTTTTAAGCAACTGGCTTCTTTCCACAATGACTGTTAGCCCCATCTTTGCGATAGACGAATAGACTTTGTCAAACGTCAAAGGAGACGTTGGACGAGAGTGGGTTCGAACAAATTCCTATCTGTTCGTCAAACGTCACAATTTCATCTGAATCTTCATTCTTCACAGTGTCAATGTTGTAGTAGTTAGCGTGTTCGTCCTGTGAGCTTGGTTCTAACCACGTGCTAGTAGTTAGCGTGTTCGTCCTGTGAGCTTGGTTCTAACCACGTGCGAGTCATACTAAGACGTTTACAATGGTTGTTATGACTTCCCGCGTTCTTCCCTCCTTCACGTTGATGCAAAAGGTAAAATTGATAATCTATCTAAGAAACACGTGCTATTACTGAAATATTGTTGAACACGGCGCAAAACACCAATCAAACAAACAAACAAGAGTTACTCGCTATCGATGGACGGGGCTCATTGGTGGTGTCCTCAATAGTTCGTCAATAAATTAGGTCATTATGATGTGCCATATATGGACTGATCTAAAACAAGAAGTGAACATCTAAGGTAGACAAAATGAATATAATAAAGAAACAGGTTTTGGGCATTAATTCGTTATCCAAAATTGCAAACGAAGCAGATTTTGATACATGTCCTGTCTGTAATTCTATCTTGTACTTCACCAAAAATGTATAGAATGTAGTTTTATTTAGGGGTTAATCTATGCAAGACATGCATATATTTATTTATCAAGTTTTACCCGAAACTGTATACTTAGTCTAGACGCAAGACACCAGATGTTCTGGCTATAGGGACAAGCCTCGATGTTATATTGGAACATTTCTACAGTAATATATATTAAACATTTTCTCTTCTTTTCCCACAATTATTATAATTCATTGTCGCAATTATACTTTTAACTTGCCAAGCAGCAATTCAGAGCTTTAGATAAGGGCCGTTTTTCATTTTCTAAATCCTTATTTGACACTCAAACCCTATGATGCGGTTTGGTTGAGTCATTAGAGAGATATTGTTGTAAAAGACAAAGTAACTCCTCTTATCTAGTCTTTAAGCTGATATGTTTCTTTCCCTATGTTTTTAAAGCAGTACTGGAGCGCCATATCAGGTTTCTCTGTGAAATTTCGAATGTAATAAATACAAAAACTGTGTTACTGGGACACCAAATCATATGATATGAATCAACGGTGGCATGCATTATCATAATTTATAGACACTAATTATCATTTTTATTAAAGGTCGGTAAAACTAGGTGAACGTGGTTCGTTTGCCCTTCATCAAAGCATGATCAATCCCATACTGAGGGAACGCGCTTCATTTTGAATTAGGGCTCATGGCAAACACTTGGTTGTTTGTAGTGCCTAATATGCCTCACATTCACTTCATATTCCAATTGAAGAACAGATAACCAACCATATTTAAGGAAATATACTTGCTTCTGTTAAAAGATGTTTCGCAACTGACGAACTTTGATTGGAATGGTGTCTATACAAGCATCTGGATTATTATTGACCGAACCATTTGATTTTCAACTTCAATTATTATAAACGGAATCAGTGGCGTGGTGGTTATAGTGTCTCTATTGTGAGTAGGAAACACGTGCTCGATTTGTCACCGGGTCACATTCAACACTGTTTACTCCGCATTCGGCGTTCAAGATTGAGGAAATTATATGAGCCGTCCCGCGAGAAAAAACCCAACATTGTGGACTCTGCGTTGAGTATCGAACCGGATCAACCTAAGCATGCCGCACAGTTTAAACAGAAATACAGTTTTCGTCTCCTGGGGATTTGCTGTTTCAGGAAACAATACTCTATACCTCTATCCCCCTGAGACGGAATATGTCGGCCCGGATCGGTCTGCGCTGCGCTGATCTGGATCGATACATTACGTAGAGGCCAAAATGTTGGTTTTCGCGCATGACAGCTTATTTCTAGTTTCTGGGAAGGATTAAGTATCCCTATTGTCGGGCGCTGCCTTATGTCGAAGATGATTCTCTCTCGCATGGAATACATTTCAACAAGTCTGTTTTCATGTAGAGGGCTTAATTCGACTGATTATAGTCCACAAAGAAGACTTCGCGTTGAAAGCATGTTGAACTTTTGAATTGTTTTTCTTACCATTAGATTTTGGCTCTGAAGTGATGAGAAGAGATATTTCGACCCCGATTTAAATGTCAGAGACAGGGCGATTTAAACAACCGTTTTCCTGATACGGAATGTATTTCATATATATATATATCTACAGCAGACTTCTTTTGGAAACCTTTTGGGGAAAGGAGAAAATGCTCAGAACAATTGAATTAGGTCATCCTATATTCTACATATGATATAGCAGTATTAAGTACTCGTGTTTATCACATTAAGTGTCAAAATCCCATCACTTTTATAATATTTACACTATGAGTTTGGTTTCCAGTCTATCGTTCAAGTCTTTGTTACAACGCCGAAACCAAACTATGAACATGACGTCACGTCAGCGGTTTGACGTTATATAACGTTAGTCACTGTGGTGCCCAAATCGGCCAAGTTAATGTATTTCTTTTAGAAGTACGCCTTATAAACCACTTTATGTGATAAATAAAATATCTCATCGTGTTTATTTATAATCACTTTTAATAAACTCGTAAACTAAGCTGAATTTGACATTCGCCAAGGCTCGCGGCATATCATCTTATTAAACTCGCTTATTAAAAGTGATAATAAATAAACACCCATGAAATATCCTCTATATACACGACATTGGAAAATGTATTAAACAATAAACAAGTGGTAGTTGTGTCCTTAAGTATATTCAAAACCCAAAACCTTGCTAATTTATAGTTATTTGTTCTTTGTTTCGTCGTGTTCTAACAGTTATAACAAAATCAATGCGCATGACTGTTTTGAAGTCAGTCTTTCAAGTTGGAAAAGTCCAAGTTAGATACGATGTGTATAAAGGTTCATTAAGGGTGAATATTACGAGCTGTATCAACATTCTTGCACAATCTTCTTACCGAAATTACATAAAAATAACTCTCTGCCAAAATTTTCCCTCTATCTGATTACTTTTCCTATCTAGTTTTCATCTTCCTACTTCTCCTCGAGAAAAATAACTGAAGACCGAGTCGTGTTAGCCCTGTTCTGTTCAAGATAATTATAGTAACGTTATAAAGATGAAACGTTTTTGCAACTGTCTGTCTGTCTTTTTGTATGTATGTATGTCTGTCTGTATGTCTATATGTATGACTGTCTGTCTGGCTCAACCGTCTCGGTAGTGTAGTTGTAGAGCGTCCGCCTCAGGTGCGGGAGGTCGTATGTTCGATCCCCGACCGGATCATACCAAATACTTTAAAATGGTTGTAATGGCTGGCTTTTTTGTCGCATAGGGTTGCAAACTTAGCATTATGACTGACTAGCGTCAGGATAAATGGACCAGCAGAAACTGGTACTTTTTACCAGGAAAAGCCGTAATATAACTAAAAATGTTGAAAGCGGCGTAAAACCAACCAATCAATCTCTCTCTCTCTCTCTCTCTCTCTCTCTCTCTCCCTCTCGCTCTCTCTCTCTCTCTATCTCTCTCTCCGTCTCTCTCTCTCTATCCCCTTCTCAATATATCTCCCTTTCTCTCTCTTTATTTCTCTATATCTATCTTTCTCAATATGTGTCTCCTCTGTTTTTCTGTTTGTTGGGATTCGCTAAGTATCTGTTATTGTCAGGATTTTCCGCCTGTCTGTGTTGATATATGTGTGTGTTCTTTCTGAATACATAACTATTCGAGTGTATAGTTGGTACTTTTAAGCAGGGGTTTACGATTTTTTCAGCATTCGAGTCTATCTGTATCCATGTCTTTATGTTTATTTATATATGTTTGTCCGTCTATCCCTCCGTCTTTCTCTCCATGTAACTGTCAATCTGCCTGTATGTCTGTATGCATGTATGTACGTGTGTATGTCAATCTGTATGTTTATCTGCCTATGCATGTGGATGACTTTCTATCCATGTATGTGCATTATCATGTATTTTGTTTACTCTGTATGTCTATCTGTATGTATTCATGTCTCTCTGAATTTATGCCTATCTGCATTTATGTTTATCTAAGTGTATGTCTATCTGTATTTACGGTAACCATGCCGGTCTCATAAATCATGGATGTAGTATGTGAAAATTGTAAATCGTGTAGATCAGACAGTGTAGTTACAATATTGCAATTAAAGTCTAAGTGTAAATTACATATAAGACAGATAGCAGTTACGGTAAGGCGGAAAGGCGGATTGTGTTTGCCTGCCTGCATGTTGTTCTCTTTTTCTGCTTGTCTATCTGTCTGACTTCCTGCCTGACTGCATGCTTGCCTATTGTCTGTCTGTTTGTCTGTCTAAATGGATAAATGGAATGGTACGCAAGACAGGGAGGACGAGAGATACAGCCAACATAGTATGTGTATATATGAATGTATGTCAGTCTATCTGTCTGTCTGTCTCTTACTTTTTCTCTTTGAGAAATTGCTTATGAATAATATCTTCTTTTGCCGCATAGTTTTGAAAGTCATCTGCTGCAGAGACGTCTAAAGTTTGGAAAAGGTTAACATAACAGTAAAGTTAATATCATTTAGACATTTAGTTTGTGTTTTCAGTTGGAGTAAACCTTTTCACTAGTTGTTGACAATATGAGAGAGAAGTTATTTATTGCATTGCCTTTATTCTTCTTCCGGATATAAGTAGGTACGTGATTTTGAATATAGTTTAAAAACGTATTGATTATAAATGGGTAAGATGTGAAAGAAAATGTATTTCATTCAATTTGTCGGTCAGTTATAACAGATGATAAATGCTGTATACTAGATGTAGTTCTACTAGCAATATATATATATATCTATAATTCGACACACTATGTGTTAGACAAGGTCAGTCATTAATTCATTAGTTCAACCAACATTTGGAAAATAATGAATGTTTTATCTTTATTTTTATGACGACACTTATATGACGATACTTGTATATGTACATGTTTATGAATATGCTAAATATGTGCATCTTATGTGCATCTTTCCGGTTTCCTGATCACCTAGGATGAGCGTTCGATCCTCGGTTGGGTCATACCAAAACACTAAAGCAATGATTGTAATGACTTAGTGTTTAAGATTGTATAGGATAAGCATTACGACATATTCGCTGATGACAGACTTAATGGAATAGAAGTAAATTACCCAAGAAACGCCGTGATAAAACTGGAATGTTTAAAGCAGCGCTAAAATCTTCTAATCGGATTTTATTTATAGTCGGGAACCAACAGCAGCTGCTGCTTTAATCTAAACATGGGGCATCGCGCAGTCAACACCGGGTATAAGCCGTCAGACCCCACTCGGTATATTTACAAAAGTAGGACGTAACCGAAACAACAATTATGACGTTGATCCTATTCGTCCGAATTAATGAAGTGTGGACTGCTATGGACAGTTTGACCTACATGAATAATACATCAGTCATAATATTTAACTAAGCATCTTGAATAAATAATGCAATGTTCCGATGACGTTTACATTTATTGCATGTGCATATACGAATAAATAGCATAATTTGACTTATTTTTTGAATAACCCATACATGTAATCAGAACTCTAAATTAGGTGCGGTGGGGAATCACACAACATATTCTTACTACCAAACCAAACTCTATGATTTTGATATTTAAAATAATCGTCTTGATGATCGATTTGTCTGAGTACCAACAACATATAGCTAAAATGTCAAATATGGTTTTCAAAAAATGAAACATGCGAATTATCTAATGCTCTGCATGTAACACGATTATACTTTCCTTTATAAATGTTCATTCAGTGGGCTATTGAGCAATTTCAGTGAATTAATTATTGATGCTAAACTAACTATTTAACCATTTCAGAGCTAACTATCCTAAAGTAAACTTTTGTATGTCTAAAATCTCATTTTGTCATGTATTGATAAGAAAACTACAAAGCAAATAATACCGATATCAGGTCCGATATGTGAAGATTTGTTATAATCTAATATCAGTATTTGTTAAAAAATCTCAATATCGCTATTGGCGCTGAATTCGTTAAAAAGTGAACTTAGCACACGATACATTTCACTGGTAACTACGTATTTTACTAGTATCTGAAATTAAAGCATTAGTAAATCAAAGCATGAACATATTATAATAAAACAGTATTGTTTATGAAGATGCACGATTTGCACATGAGCGGTTCCACGAGAAAACCAACATAATGGTCTCTGCGTAATGTATCGACCCACATCAGCCTGCGCAGTCCGCACAGGCTAATCCGGAACGACACATTCCGTCTCAGGGGGATTAGAGGTATACAGTAATGATTCCTGAAACAGTAACTTAACAGGAGTCGAAAAGTGTCTGTCCAGTTTAGGCTGCGTGGCATTCTTAGGCTGATCGGGGTCGATACATTACGCAGAGTCTATAAGGTTGGTTATTGATTGGGGTCGATACATTACGCAGAGTCTATAACGTTGGTTATTGATTGGGGTCGATACATTACGCAGAGTCTATAACGTTGGTTATTGATCGGGGTCGATACATTACGCAGAGTCTATAACGTTGGTTGTTGATCGGGGTCGTTACATGATGATTTTAATTGTTCACTGAGTGAAACAATTGTGCGACATACTGCGAACACCAACCTTAGCGTAACCTAAACACATGTAGAAAAAGACCTTGTCTGTGCAAACATGCATATGATCTAAATGTATACTGCTTTACAGTGTACACATATTATATCACTTATAGGCGAACATTGTATACCCAGACTGGACTGTTCGGATGCGCTGGCTAATCATGATTTACTATAGTCGCAAATGTCTTAAGCTTACCTTTTACATAGTTTTGGTCAATTATTGGCCTTATTAACAGGCGGCTGTCTTGCTCGTGGAGTATACGTGCCGCCCCACATTTACACGACGTGCTCGTACATATTCAAGTTTTGAATTTTTCCATAGAACCGTCAACTCGGTGCCTCCGAGATTCTGTACAAGTCTTGGACGGTACGTAGAATTGACAACCGAATTTCTGACATCTTTACTAAGACCTATATCTTAAGGGTTGATATGTTTAAGCAGGGGTTTACGCTATTTTCAGCATTAAATCAGCAATAACACTGCGACTGTTCACTTATTACGATCTATTGGTAAACAAACCAGTACAAGGCTAGACAATGTGTCTTTCCAGATTAGAGGTATACAGTAATGATTCCTGAAACAGTAACTTAACAGGAGTCGAAAAGTGTCTGTCCAGTTTAGGCTGC
>JAUELF010182187.1:0-14495 GCA_031471495.1 Clinocardium nuttallii | reverse complement strand
AATGTTTATATGAGTCCGTTTCCGGAATAAGTTGGTGACCGTACCAAGCGGGCGAAATAGCGTTCCGTCGCTTATGCGAGGTTAAGTGACCATAATTTCTGGTCCATTTATCCATATATCAGCGAGTCAGTAGAATTTGCTCAAAACAAGCCATGTTTTCAAGTTTCCATTTGTGTTCGGGTATGTTTTTAAAGTCGTCTGCTGCAGGTTTGTTGTAATCTGTAAAGGGTTAACTCTTAACTCAGTACATAAGGAAGACGACTTTTAAAATCATTGTGGAAAAATAATAAATTGAACATGATTCGTCAATTTTACTTTAATGTATAGAGATGTTCCACCATTTTGCCTAAATGTGTTCATGTCTGCTGCAGATCCGTCGTATTTTGGAAAGGTTTAAAATACTTACTGTTATATTTAAACTTTGAAGGTCAAACCCTTCCAACTTAAAGACACATTTTGATGTGTATACAGCAGATGACTTATGGATAGACTGTGGTAAAAGAAGTAACTGCTCATACTGAACAATTTCAATCAACGCTTTTAAATAGTAATACTTTAAATAGTAATACTTTCATTTACATTTATAGAGATTTTCACTATTTTGCTAATATTTTTTTCAAAGTCATCTGCTGCAGATTTGTTGTATGTGGGAAAGGATTAAATTCTTACTAAAACATTCTAACCAGGAAGGTCAAAACAGCACAACAAACTGAAGGAAGTTATATTCTTAACCCTTCGACAAATCTGCAGCAGACGACTATTATTATTACACCTAGGCAAAAATATATAAAATAGCTGTAACAGTGTACCTAAAGACATAAAGAGAATATGATAATTTTACGAAAGTCGTCGGCTGCACAGGCATCAGAAAGCCTCTGTATGTAATGGGCTAAAGCAAATTCAGCCCTTTTACTGACAAAGAATTTTTTAATTGTCATTGCGGCTTCTGATTGTTGGTAAAAAATGTAATGAAAATAGAAATAACACATTTCAAAATGCTCAAAATGTCCAATTTCATTGCGCATTTAATATAACTGATCAGGTTATTGATCGTTGACATGTCCTTAGAACTTAACAATTCACATAGGTTTTTGAACACTAAGTCTATGAAGGAAATGGTTACTTAGATATAATTTCCTAATTGCTTTATATACACTACTTTATATATGGCTACCATTTGATGAAAGAGTCAATTATCAGAAATGTATCATGATGTACAAGGCCCTTCATAATCAAACTCCAACTTACATTACAAACATATTAAATCAAGCCAATAACAAAAAAAAAAAAAATATTTCTTAAGGTCTGTCTCTAATCTCAGTATTAAATTAGATAAGCCAAAAACAAATATATGGAAAAAGTCTTTCACATATTTAGGATCAGACGTGTGGAACAAATTACCTCTTCATATAAAAACATCGAAATCTCTAAATGCATTTAAGTTAAATTGCTTTAAACATTTCATAGAAAATTCACTGTAACAATTTATAATACTGTACTTTGTTTGAGATTATGTACATGCACATTGTTTTACTGAAATAAATGAGGGCCTCGTGGAAGATTAGTTTTGTAACTAAATGAGTTATTTTCACCCTCATAAAATAAAGTTATTATTATTATTATTAAAACTACAAGTAAGACTAAAATGAAATACATGTTTTGCTAACATACTTCTTACTTTTGCGATCCAATTGTTGTGTCCTTTCTTAAGACCACCTAGTAAGCATTCGTATACTGAGTATAGTACAAGTGTCTGTCCGACTTTCTTTAAACCAATATTTTAAAATTCTTATTTGTCTAGCAATATACTAAGAGGAAAACGTAAATACCAACGTTCCTAGTGGATAGTTTTACACATAATAGCCTTTTACCAAATTTCATATGTAGCCGCTCAATGTCTTTCAGTGAATAAAAGGCGCTTACTTCTGACCCATGAAGCTAAAACTGACTTCACGAGTATTAGCGAATAGAGTCGACATGGCTTTAAGTGCTGTTCCACAAATCACGTAAGTGGTCTCTTAAGACAGGTGGTTGTCTTATTGAGGTATAAATGTATGTTTCGTTTGTTTTTGTCTTATGTATACTACAATGTACATGTCTTGGTATTGACGAATAAATTACAATAAACATTAGGTTGTTCTATTTCAACAACCGTGGTTTATTGCGAATAAACAGTGGTTTGGAGTTCTGATGCGTAGGCCATAGTGGCTAATTACAACGCATCAGAACGACAATGTAATTTTATTTAATTAATTATTTAGTTTTCATTGTACTACACAAGTTTACAATATATATTGGCATTGACAAAAACATATCAACGTCAACAAGTCTGTGCTGACCTGTTATAAAAATAGACAAATTGGCCATTGGTTATCGACGAATAACCAATGGCTATTTTCTTCGCTCTCTATTGGCAAGGAAAACAACGTCATGTTAGAATTCAATATCGAATCATATTTATTTTCAAAAGTGTAAGTAGATATATAAAACATATATACATGGAATCACAAACATGATTGTTATATTTTATTTGATGCGTCTTTTAATATATAACATTGTTCACTAGATAGCTACACTACATCATTAGCCGATGGCATGGTATCACATTGATATAGTATCGAATTATGATATAAATAAACGTGTTATCACCATTAGAATGCAAAAAAGAACAAACACAGATAAAATTCAACAGATCTAAGAAAAAACGGAGATAGGACAGACTGTGCAATGTTTCATTAAAAAGCGTGATGAAATAAAAAATACATTCTTATCAAGAGCAATATTATTGCTGTCTCACCATGCAAATATGACGTCAAAAGTCACGTGGTATACACACACTGAAACTATCCAATTGGGGTGGTTTAACATGGACAATAATTGACGTTAAAGTGTTTTAAATACAAACTGCTAACAGTGTAATTATCCACTTTTATCCACTGTAATACACATCTCGGGGTTATTTTACATAACACTTTACCTGTACATGTTCTTTAAATTTAAACTTTAGCACTACACGTGTGTAAGACCATTGCTGTGTGGTTTAAACTTTATAGTACAGTGACAACTCAAGAAAAGCGTCGCTTTAATGGACCGACTTACCTCACGGCTGAAAATCCACCTAAGGATAGATTAAACAGTATTTATTCAATTTAGCCCTGTCATAGATTTTTCCAATGGAGCAGTTCTTTTGTAAACTCGCATTAAAGTGAGGCTTTCCGAGCTTTTATTTAACATCGAACTTAAGATTGGTAGGAAAATAAATAATGAATTAATTCAACCTTTTTTTTTTAATAAATGTGACATTTTTCAAGCTTTTGTGTCCGTTAAAGTATATTTTTATTTGTTATTTTTACATAATTATGTCACCTGTAGTCTATTTTACAAAAATAGAGAGTTAAACAACCAAAGCTCAAGACGTTAATATATATCAAAATGTGACGGAACATACGATTCAACGTTTCACGTGCATTTCCTGCGTATCTTATCGATTTACGGGTAATCGGCTACGTGAACAACGACGTTACGCAACGGGCCTTTTATTTGGGATGGACATAGTCACTATATACATGTTCACATTTTCATTTATAAACAAAAGCTTATTGTAGAGAGGTTTATAGGATTTTTTTTAAAAAATAATCTTGATTTAATCACTAGTAAAGTTGTAAGGTTTTAATATATTTTGATTTGCTTTTGGTCTGATCGAGTTTTGTCGAATGGATAAGTTCTAAACCGGAACATAATCGAATTAATCCTGAATATTGTTAGGCAGTTCTGTTAAATTTGGCCATTCAGTGCCGAAGAAGAGTAGAATCAAGAGTAATTGGGAATTGTGCATTATTTGCCAAATTACTGCCTCCTAAAATTTGACAAATTCAACCGAAAAAGGAAAAACTACTCTATTAGAGGCAATAGATGTGCGACAAGATGATGTTTAGCGACACCTTAATGATGATTTAGATTCAACCAGAATAATTCCATAACAACAAATAAATTACCATAGGTCGTGTTATAACGCCTATACATGTAAATCAACTTTGGAAACATTTCAATTAGTAAAAGACCGATGCACACCAGACTGTGCTGGACGTTCCGTTCGTGAATCAATTTGCGTTAACACACGCTCCATGGCATTACCATTAGACTGGTCGCAATGCTTTTTCTGCAGACACAGATCTTATAAACGAGATAAGCAATTAAGGCGTGTCGATTCGACTAAGCATGTCTATAATATCTTAAATGCCGCAAAGCTTTAGTCTGACTATGAAATGGTTAGTTTACTCTCCATGAATAATTCAAGGAAAATGCGCTGTATCATTCAGCATGCATTGCTAACTGCATGCTAAACTGGAAAGAGGAACTTGACCCTGATGCCTCACACGAGTCTGAGCACGATGTTGCTTTTCAAGGACTAACAGAAAGTCTACATGATGATCTGTTAGTGAAAATAAAAATACATTTTCGATGTCGTTTTTGCTAGAAACGTATTGTTCCTTTTTTCAAGAAGATATTGGAAGCAATTACACAACTGCTAAACTGCAGCACAAACTAGAAATTAACTATGGTGATTCAATGGTTGTACAGATTAAAAGCGGACAGGCAAATCAAACATGAATTTCAGTAGCACTATCAGTGTGTTCGAGGCAATTCGCGCTGCCAGCCGTTTAAAAGCGGAATTACAATATTCAGAAATTGAAACAAGTTTCGTAAAATATTCCATTTGAATTTTGATCGGTGGAAACTTCAAATGATTATTATCAGCCGTTCCATCTCTACAGCATCAAAATGTATTCCTAGCTCTCTGATTAATTGTCTTGCCTGGTTAGTAAGTAGATGACAATTGTTTTCACATGGAAAATAATTACGAAGAACTCTAAAGTGATACAGTACGGAAATGTACTGCTTTAGCTCTGTGTATGATATCCCTTCATACAAAAAGTACACACCTTTTACTTTAGCATTGGCCCTTCAGCTGCATCATGCATATGGTTCGAAACACATATTATTGAAACTTTACATTCACATGGCTTTTGCCATCGTGCACTGAAGAGAGAAAGTTTTTGACGAGTTCAGCAAATCACGAAATTACAAGATCCCAGAATGGGTCATACATCCCTAATGGAATATGTTCTCAAATGTTAGGTAGAGGTTTCATTCAAGAAGGGTCAGACAACGTTGATGTGAATACAGAAACAACTGACGGCAAAACTACATTCCATTATATGGCTCGAGCAGTATTTCAGGTTGTGAAAAACTCAACTTCTCCGACAAAAATGATTACTGTCAAAATAAAACGCGGTCAAGAAAGATCCCTCGCTCTGATGAGAAAATTACTGCGCTCATGTCGTGTTTGCCTTTCTGTAAGCCAAAAAATTGGCTCGCCTAGATGCGCAGATCCATACATGCAAATTGAATCATGTTCAACCAACACACATGACGTATATGGTATGGCTTGGGTACTGCTCCGATCACTTTCACGCAACATTGTTGAACTACCTGTGATTCGAAATGAAATTATATACACAAGTAATACGGTTTGGGATTGGCTCCGACAGAAAAGCAATTCACGTATTCGTTGCCTATCCCCTAATCATAGACGCCAAACCCGCTGACATGGCGACAGTATACACAGCAATGCAGAACTGCCTCGAGATGTCAAAGGAAGTAGGCCAGAATAACGCGGAGCAGACCTTTGACCAACATGTGTATGCCATTGCCCAACAAGTAAGGTGGTCTATGCCTGCGATTTCCCGCACACCTGGTAAGTGTATGCGGATTCCACACTGTATCGTGTTACATTTCAGCAATCGGGAAGATTTGGGTATCAGCTGGACTTCGTGATTTTTGTTGTCGATTTAGGTACATATGCGGGTTGTACTGTAGATCATATAGTTGAAGGCAAGCAGTTTAACCGTGATGTTAGCGCATACATAGCGTATGGAACTATAATGGTATTCTGCTTCAATGCATTTTCCAATGGTGTACAAGGAAATATTGCTAACATAAACGAATACTTCTGGAAAACAATGCTTGCCTGTCACGACGCATTCGGTGACCTTAATGCGATAGTAGTTGTTTTACTCTCCGACTTTCCAATGTTGGAAAATGTTTTAACGAGCCGTATAAGTAATGCTCATGAATGTCAGAGCAGAGCGTGATGGGCTTACATCTACGATCTGTGTCTTCTATTTTGCCATATTTCTTCATTGCAAACAAGACAAATTATTCCAGGTGGACACCGGCCTATTTAATTGACATGCTGAATCTCGCCGAAGAACATGTTCAGCTTTTATGTCTGGAAGGTTGCAGTCAGACAAAAGCCTGGTGTATTCAATGGAATGTGGAGTGATATGGCGACAGAGAAAACTATAATCAAGGATTTGAAGGGAAGTGGCGCTATAGTCGGATTGACTACGCAATTTACTAGGCACATTCTTGCAATGTACGCATCAGAGATGAGGAAAAGGTTTGAATTAGTTTGGCATCCGATATTGATAATGAAGAGAATAGACATACAGCGTTGAAACGCCATGAGCGGCTAGTAAATGATCTCGTTGAGCACGTGCACAATAGTATGACAGATCCATTTAACATTGAAGCATGCACCCAAATCCTTTTTAACCATTGCAACGCGTTTGCATGCCAGTAAGGAAGTCGAAGAATCACTACTGAGTTCAGTAGAACGTGGACAAAAATCGTTTAAGTCTTTTCTGAATTGTTGTTTCAAAGACAACGAAAGTCCCGATTTTTATTCTCCGATTTCCAAATCCTTACTCAAAACATTTGACGTTATGACAAAACCGTACAATCTAAGATGTCGATCTGGCATTATGGTAAAAGCCAATATCAATCCTGAGCAAGTCTTTCGTATGGCAAATGTACGAGATGTAGTTACCGTTGAAAATGTGTTGACCTACCCTGTCGGTCGAATACCAACATCTATTTTCCATGGCGATGGGTCTATGAGGAAGTCACGCAAAGCAGATTTCATTCATTTATTTCAAAAAGAGGTTTGCACCTCGTTCACACTGCCTCCATACTCACAAAGTCGATCAATCCTGGTTAGAGATGGTATGGGTATTTTGCAAAGTTTTCATGTAAAACGGTACAACAGTTTTGGCGATTTGGCTAAGGACTACCTTACAGCTTGTTTTGAAAACTTATGGCTGTGTCGTGGACGTGTTTGATCGGTAGGATGTGGTACAATCTACAAAGTCAGTAGAAAGAAGCAGAAGGTCTATTTCAAGTGGTGGTAAGATATTTGTACACCCGAAAATAAACAGAGTTTGTTCAGATTTCTAGGTGCACTCGAGCACTACAATGAATTTGCGTTGCAAGACCACGACGAATTATTCATGGCTAGATCTTTTCAATATCCTGAGACTGTGATTTGTTTTTGTGCCGGGACGGTAACTGACTGTACCCAGTTGTTTAGTACACAGGAAGAGACATACACACTAATTATATTGCATTCTCTGTTCGCTAATGAACAGATGTTAAATAGAAACTCACGTGGCCGTATTTGTTATAAAGTCATCCGACACTGATGTTTTACTACTTTGTTTAAAATATTTCACACAAATGTCAAACATTGTTTAATTATGGTTCCAGACTGGATGCGCTGCTTCAACCAAAGACGCAAGACGGTTTATACCTGTTTATGATATATCCAAAGCTAGTGTGTCTAGCACACTACCAGCTGCCCACACTCTGACAGGATGCGACACAACATCTTCTTTTTTGGGCATTGGCAAAAAGATATAAGGCGTTGAAACTAAACCCATACATGTATTAAAATTTGTCAAATCTAGATAGTGTTGATATTGCAACATCTGTTGAAGTTGTCAGACAATTCATCGCTGATCTGTATGACCCCAAACGCAAGACAACATCTGTACATGATTATCTCAATAAACTCAGAGTGACGTCGGTGGTATCTAAAGATGCTTCCTTAGTGAGACTACCTCCTTCAGAAGCATCATTCAGAAAACATATTCTTTGAGTCGCACTCCAAGTGTACCCATGGATGAATGCTCATATCGCCAAACCACCACCCTGATCACCTTTGGAATATGGATGGCGAATGGAAAATAGCTCCATAGTTTCAATATTCTCTCCGTCGTGCGTCGTCAACATTTACCATTGTTAACACTCTACACACTATAGTTTGCGTCACATCACCATGAAAGTTTGTCAGAACATATGGGGTCAAAAATTAGGTCACTAGGTCAAATTTAAGGAAAATCTTGTTTACATTCTGGAAGCTATATTTTTGGTTTGAGCATGTTGACACTTTGACAGAATGATTGTCTTAGGTATATCTAGGCCAAGTTCGAAACTGGGTCATGTCCGTTAACACTATGGAAGCCACATTTTAGGCTTCATGAAACTTTGTTAGAACGTTCTTCTTAGTGATATCTTGTTAACACTCTGGAAGTCACAATTTTGGCTTGAGCATGTTGAAACTTTGTTAGAATGTTTATCTTAGTAATATATATATATATGCAAAGCTCGTAACTGGGTCATATCCGGTCAAAAACTAGGTCACTAGGTCAAATTTAAGTAAAATCTTGTTAACACTCTTGAAGCCACATTTTTGGCTTCAACATGTTGAAACTTTGTTAGAACGTTTATCTTAGTGATATCTAGGTCATGTTTAATAAAATTTTATGAAATGACAACGAATGTCAGATTTATTTTAACACATGACAAAACATAAAGAGAAAATCTAATCACACAAAAAATAGTTTTATAACCGGAAATGGTCACCTTACCTCGTCCATCTATCGTGACGTTAGTGTTTACGGATACACGTTTTCAGCCATTTTGTAATCATTCGCGGATTACTACAAAAATATATGTACATATAATTACACATGTTACATATAAACAAATACGTAATTGGTAATAAGATTGACTACAGGCATTGTCATGTGAAAAAGTGAGGAACAAAGTGAACTTAGTGCAACATGAAGTAGATTCAATTGTATGGATCAAATATGATAAAGATTAATTCCGAAATAAAACATATGAATTTTAAGTTGGACGCAATATATATCCCACCTGAAAATACACCACAATTCATACTGTATACGATTATAACACTTTCAATGTGTAAGAAAACGATGTTAACCATTTCTCCACTCCAGGAAAAGTATTTATATATGGGGATACCAACAGCCGGGTTGGAAATAAACGGGATTAGATTAAAAATGACATTTTATTGGATTGTGAAGATGATGATTGTACTTTACCACCAACTTCCAGAAGATCAGACCGAACTTTTGTTTTGTCTCTGGGTGTTTCTGAGCGAGCCAGATTTCTAAACATATTGCTTTACTTCTCATTTTAGATTGCATGTTCATTAGATAAGAAACATGTTAGTTCAACACCTAGCTATTACAAGCTGTCATATTGCGTACATGTAATTCACTGTTTAACTGCTTTTTGGTGAATAAATAGACTCAATGTCTGGTATTTGCAAATTGGTGTTTGTAGTTTAATTTATACTTTTAGAGAAAACTGTGATATATGTACAAATACCACTTCTGAAGCCGTGCTGGAAAAGTTAAGTAACGTACATTACGTTAAAAACCTGGTTGGATGAACCGCGATGGCTAAACGTCGTGAAGGACCCGGTACACGTTGCAATAGTTTCGGATATAATAAACCATCTACACCTCTAGAAATATCTGTAAAACGAAAAGTTACTAAACATTTCGATACGGGTTAGTATGTATACTGTATGGCATTGTTACTTGTTGCTATACATACTTAATTTGGATTTTTGCTTGAAGCGTAACGAATGCAAGACCGAGGCGACGAAAGTTGTTTGGAATACTGGTGTTAGAAACACTAGTATGGGTAGGTAGAACACAGTTGTCCGCAAAGAAAGTTGTTTGGAATACTGGTGTTAGAAACACTAGTATGGGTAGGTAGGAAATCTGATCGTGGCGATCTCAATGAGCCACGTCTACAATATCAACCCTTTCCCACATACAACACGAATGGAGCAGACGACTTTTAAAACATATTGTCAAAATATGGAAACTCTCTATAAATGAAAGAACAGTTGTTCAATAAAGTTGAACACATTGTGCCAAAAGGAGAAATTAGTCATATAAAAAATGTTCTGCTTTTGTGACAAAACTTTTACAATTTGTTTGCTGCAGAGGCGTCAGATATCACGTGGTATATGTTTAATGCATATGCGTACAGTGAAGATGGAGGTGAGCCCGTGTATCCACACAATATCGTCAGAGTCTTCACTATCCGTTCGTTTGTATAATAGTCATAACTGTATCTTTAGTCAGACAATACTAGATTGTTACTCCGGCCCAGAAACGCTTGAAGGTGTACGGGCGAAACTTTCGAGTCACGCGTAGACACAGAATTAACTGCTTTCTTCAGCGACTACACTGTCGGCAACGCCATCAAGTCACCATACTCATTAAAATTACTTTTAAAATCACTTAAAAATTACTTTTAAAATCACTTAAAAAGTACTTAAATTGTACTGTTATAGTACTGTAATACAATACAATGTGTTTAATCAGTAATTTAAGCCTCCGGCCCATTATACAGATTAACATATACATAATAAGTCCACCTGAGTAACTGAATAAACACATTGTATAACAGTAAAACTTTAATAGTACTTAATTAGTACTTTAATATTACTTAGTTAGTACTTAATTAGTACTTTAATATTACTTAGTTAGTACTTTAAAAGGATTTAATAAGTACTTTAACAGTACTTAATTAGTACTTTAATTGTACTTAAATTGTACTTAAATTGTACTTATAGTATTGAAGAAGAACTTCAATAGTACTTTTATAGTACTTAAAATGCATTTCTTTTTCGTCGCACAGGCCCTACGGGCCCCCGGTAAATCCGCCACTGCATATTTTATGCGACCTTTTTGTTAACCATAACATAAGCTTCCATATTTGACCTCTCAGCGCATTAATTTCGAATCATTTGTTAAACATATATTGGGTTTTCACGCCTTAAGCTTTTTATAATGATCTTTTTAGCGTGATCTTATCTTTAAAATGCAGATTTGTTGAATCCATGATGAACCTTTTTTCTCGCAAAGTCATACCCTAAAATAGGTTGTTGGGCGTTAACAGCATTTCGCAGACTGCCAACTCCAAAACTATGGTATTACTACTATGAGCCGGAGCTAAAGCCCCAGGCCAAACACGAACATTAGGTTCCAATTTAGACATGTTAACAATGGAACATCTACTCAAATCAGCTATGAAATGTCTAATCTTGATCCTTACGTCAATCTTGCATTATCGACGCTTCAATGGTTCGTTATATAAAGCATGACTAAGGGGATGTAAACATTGTAACATAATACATATTTATTTATAGAAATTTCCACCACAACCAGTTTCAATAATTATTAAATTGTGAGTAGTATATATGTAAGGGATATAAGTCGAAACCGATCCAATATGTCAAATACTGGACTGTCCGAGGCGCTACGAGGGTAGTCTAGTATTTGACATATTGGATCGTTTGAAGATTATGTCTTACTTAAAACACCCATTTGCATAATAAAACAATAAAATGCAATAATTTGCCATTTAAGCTTTATAATATGAAATATGGTATTTTATTATGTTCAGTATGTACATATTGTCCATGCTCATGAAGTATCCAGTTGTGTCCTGGTTTCGTGACCGTTAACATCATTTTTCGCGCATGCGCATTTCAATAAGAAGAAACAAGTGGTCAAAATATGTTTTTATGTTAGATAAGTATCAATGTAAACTGGTGATATAAACAAAAATATGAAATATTTTGAAAATATGTCCCAAATGCATGCCTCTTTATCGGTCTTGAACGTTAATACGCTTTCTCATCAATTCGTGACCTAGTTAAATATTGCCAAAATATTAAGGGAAGTAACCGGAAGTAAAATATAAACCCTTCCATGACATTGACGAGTTACGCAAACAAAAAATGTTGCTCTAAAAATTGAATTCTTACATGTCACGAAATGAGTGCAAGGGCCGAATGTAGGAGAAGGAAGGATATGTACACACGATTAGGGTAGAACACATTGTACCAAAAGGAGAAATTCCTCATTATTAGCAATCCTTTATTTGCCAAAATGTTTGCATAAATCTTCGGACGCAAATGCATCAAAACGTGTCTGCAGGTCAAGTTCTGTTAACTTGGATGAAATAAAACTTGAATCTGAATTGTATAATCTGTTTCACTGTATTGTCTTCTTTTCGAATAACAGCTGGTCGGGTAGCATTTTCGACATATCTGGACCACGATGGGAATAACCTGGGACCTGAGCAAGTCATTCTCTTTAACCAAGTACAGCTGAATGATGGTAACGGATACAGCCAACACACGGGGGCTTTCACCGTTCCAATCAGTGGAGTTTACGTCTTCACTTTCTTCATTGGTAAGCCCGTTTTGTTCACTATATTTCTTTGAAAATCCTTTGCGGAAATAATTATTTGTGTTGTATCGAGAAAGCTGTGAGCATATAAAGCCATGCTATACGGACACCTTAAATAAGCATTTCTTATGAGTTGAAGTAGTTTACCTTTACATACTCTCTATGCACTGTATATTTCATTATTAATATATTATCAGTTGGACACAACATCACATTGTTAGTGTTACTTTGTTCATAAATTAATTTAAAACCATGGTTTAATACCTTTCACAAAATGCAAGACAATGATTCTACAATTTTATTTATATTTTAAATAACCAGAGACTGTAGAAAGGCTGTTTTGCTTTGATATACGAAATGGGCTCTAAATATAATTACTAATTATTAATTAGTCAGAATTTGTATACTGTTGATTCTTATATGACATACATCAATGAGTATGTTGACTATTCCATGACTGGCAGGACAGTCGGAATATGTATTATGAAATATATTAAAAGATATCGCAAAAGGCCAAAGTAGTCCAGTGTTGTTTTTGTCTACAGGGGAGAGAGATCGAAACCAGCTATACGTAAAGCTTGTCGTGAACGGAGTAGACAAATCAGATGCCGTCGTTGAAACAATTCAAACACACCATGACGCCCAGGGTGGCAATGCTATCGTACTGAGGGTCAACAAAGGTGACGCTGTGATGATTGAACACAATAACGTCGGTTCACATATCGAAGGTTCCGCTAACTACAGATGGTCGACATTTTCTGGATTTCTTTTATATTCTCTTGATGGCGAAGTTAGTGTGATCGGAAAATAAATACTAACACGTTTGCGATATATTTGGATGTGTACATCGATTTCCCCCCGAAACAGCCTTAATTAATTGATCTGAGTTCAACGCCGCTTTCACCAGTATTCCAGTAATACTATTGCGGCCAGTTCACATTACCATGTACCTCACACGCAAACCCTAGACACCATTGTTTCGATGTAACTGGCTGCCTTTCAACATATATAGTCGTTCGCTTATTTGTGTCCATGATTCTAGACAGATTCCGAGGCTGGGCCATAACAAACCGCCTCATTACTAATATGCTAAGAGCGTCTGCCTCATTTAATGGAGGGGATGCTTTAATGGTCCAACAATACAGCCGGGGTTAACATATTACCCAGACATTTTTTGTGGGGGATATGTTCTGGATTTCTCCAATCCTCTATGGGGAAGTTAGTGTGGTCGTAGAATAAATTCGCAATCGAATTTTCAACTTCTATTTGTCGAAACAGGCTGAATTAAATGCTAACAGTTCAACGACGATGTCATCAGTATTTAAGAGATATCACAGCTGCTAGCTCACACAACTGTTGGTTTTGTGAATCTGTCCGTACTTCACACGCACACAAATTCTCCGTAGGCAACTTGCATTTTGTCAAGGATAAAAAAGAATGAATAGCTGAGTCGGGATTTGAATTATTGTCCCCTTACTTGATACCCCTCAACTTTGCTGACTAAGATTTCGCAGACCGAAAGGGGAGGATGCTGTGATGATCTAACAATCTTCACATATCCTCGGTTACTCAGATATTAGATTGTCGACAATGTCTCGATTTCTCTTGTACACAAGTGATTGCGAAGTTTAGAAATAAAACGTATTTATATATGGAAATTGACTGATCTGTCTGTTCACATAAACTGAATTGATAATAATGGTCTAAATTATTCTTGACATTATGCAAAACAATCAAACAAAAAATCTGTTTTTAGCTGGCCTATTCGAAGAAATAGGGGAGCTTATGTTATCACGGCGTCCGCGTTGGCGTTGGCGTTCGCGTTGCCAGCTTGGTCAAACCTTTGCGTGCAAGGCCTTTTCTCATACACTGTGTATGCTGTTGCTTTGAAACTTCACACACTTATGCAGGGTCATACGGTGACCTTGTATGTCATGTCCCGTAACTCTGGATTGGATTTTGACTGAATTGTGCCCCTTTTTGGACTTATAATTTTGGTCAAACCTTTGCGTGCAAGGCCTTTTCTCAGACACTGTGTATGCTGTTGCTTTGAAACTTCACACACTT
>JAUELF010182077.1:0-14497 GCA_031471495.1 Clinocardium nuttallii | reverse complement strand
TTTTGTTTTGTTAATATTATTTTGCGCATGCGTACCGGAAAGCGAAAGTACGACGACGAAAACGCGAAAGTACGATGACGAAAACGCGAAACTACGATGACGAAAACTCGAAAGTACGATGAAAGTATCCATGTATGAAAAGCGTGAGTTAAATGGGGTTTTCTTTGCAGGAATAACATTCTACGAATGTACACTCTAATCTACCTTATTTGCAAAACAAACTGTTTTATTATCTACATAAACTATTGATAACACTTTACACTAGGTACAGTTTTCTATTGGTATAATTAAAGAAATAATTCATTCATTAAGTATTATATTTTAACAACAATATGAACTTTATTTCCGCAAATTATTCCCATTTTTAATTGATTGAGTTGTCTAAACATTGTTTAAATAGACGTTTGTTTGTATAATACTTTCCAGAGCTTGTTCATATTATACAATTCTTTTCTTATTTTTAGTAGTGCACATTCTATAAAAATGTTAGCAATTGCAACATATAGTGACTTACTCTTCCTCATTACAAGAAAACCGATTTATAAACAGGAATTAATCACAAAAAGTCGGATGATGATTTATTCACAGCCTCGGTGTTGTAGTCGTATAATGTTCCCCTCGGGTGCGACAGGTCGCTGGTTCGATGCCCGACCGGTAAATTCGTTAAAACTGGTAATAATGATTAAAAGTTGCGTGCCTAGCATCCAACACGTATTGGTTAAACAGAAGTAACGTTTGCTCGTTACTCGGTATTTGATATACAGGCACAGGAATCAGTTCGGTCTCTCCGTACATGTAATGTTGCCGTTGGTGGTTATCGGGTTTCAAAATTCTTACTTATTTCCATGTTCTGATTTTGGAATTGTTTGTGTTTGTGTTTGTTACTGTGAACCAAAATCTTCCTGAAAGTCCGCAATATACAGCCCAGTCGTTCTTTGAAATTCCTCCTCGAATTTCGGAACTCCAATGCAAAGGTTGTCATAAAATACACTGCAAGCACCATTAGGCTGACCAAGCAGTGCTGTAACGGTCCTTTATTGAAAGCTTATTTCAGAGGGATTTACCTACTTGCCGACCTGGGTCTGTGTTTGGGGTCCTTTGGATACTCAGTTTCTTCCATTAAAAAGTATTCCATATGCAGGAATATGCATGTTTGTTGCCAAGAATTTGTAAAACATTTGTTGGCAGTATCTCTCCACATTGTGTTATTAGATTGATCTTGAAGCAGGGGCTTAGGGCGCCGCCCCTAATGCAATTATACATCGGACAAAGGTTAATCATTTTAAAGATTCAGATGGTGATGATGAGGATGAATTAAAATAGCCTGAACGTATCCTACTAAGGCTACATAACCTCTTTCTAACATTATGTAGTATCGAGTGAAGCCCACAAATCATCTTACTTCCTATGGACATTTTGGTACGGCCATGCTTTAAAAATATCAATTTATTTGGGTTGGAATCTATATCTCCAACATAAACAAGATTGCCTTGGTACTTTACTTGTCTCTTGAAGAAAAGCACTGTTTAGTCTTTAATATGAGGTAATGTTCAAGCAATATACTCATTTTCCAATCTCTATTAATGTTCATTCTAGTGGAGAACATTATGATGTCATTAAGCTAGACCAGACACTGTACGACAGTTTATTTCTTCCGGGCACCTTTCAATTAACCACTGGAACGTAGGTGGAACAATAATCAGTTAAAGAAGCACACGATTACAGACGTAGGTTCCGAATAGACAATTCTGATGACATTCGATGGAGGATCAAAACACATCACGACCAGTTAGTTAAAAGAACATGTTCATCATGAATACTAGTTGATCTTTAAACACAATCAAATTGATAAATTAAAGTATAATTGTCTATTAGACATAGGGCTGATATATAATTACTTTCAGTCAATTTGTTTAAAATGATCTTTTGTTGAAAATATAACATTTGTCAACATGAAAGTATTGATTGAATAAAGCTCGATTACAACACAAACGATCATAAGAAGTGCTGTCTTTTTCCATGCGGCTTCTGCTAAACATCACGAGAAAATAGATGTTGTGTTACTTTCAAAACAATTAAACCTTTCATATGCGAAAATAGCTCGTATTTTCTCATCTTCCAAAGCAATCGTCTATGCTGGTCTGACGGGAGGTGCATTTTTGAAAATCGATCTTAAACAGAGATTTTTGTAAAGAATGGATTATCGACAGAAGGTTGGCACCAGGTTGTGTTTTAAAAAAAAGTTTAAAAAATTCATGGGCTGTCAAATCATCAACTAGTGAAGGGCAGCGTTCTGGAAGGACTTCTTCTTGTGGATTTGGGTCATTCTCATAAAAAACGGAGTGATTATATGTCGTTATTACTCGTTTAAGAACACAATGGAATGTTGAAATCAGCTTCTTAAGGTGTGGTTCACGATACATTTTCATCATTCTACGGATCGGAACATCGTCGTCGTCGTAAATTCAAATCATATGAGTAGTCTGCACAGAATTCACCACAGCATTCTATCGTATGGGGACTAACCATGCACCATACAACACCATGCCGTTTGTTTAAAACAACGCAGAGCATCTATTATAATCTCACTCCTAGTATCAACACATTCTAACTGCTTCTTGATCAATTGGTGGCGAAATTGTCTTGAGATCTTAGACGTTGAATGAGCTTGGGAGTTGTCTATTATCATGGCGACTTTTCTATTTTTCTTCAAAGAATCGTTTGCCTACGTTCGTCGTATACATTTTGTGAAGAGTTTACCTGTCATCAAATATATTTTGTTGTTATCGTAGTCTGTTGGAATATTCATTACGTTTTTGAAACCTCGGGTATTCTGCAATGTTTTGAGGACGAGTATAGGAATGAGTTAAGTTTAAACTTATTCATTTTACATTGATTGCGAAACAAGCTTTCATATTATATTAATCACGCTAGAAATCTACTTCCTGGAGATTTTACCTTACTCGCGACGTTTCTATGGAAAATCCTAAAGTCAGAACCCACTCATCACGGGATTCGAACACGGGAGCTTTAGTACGAGGTGCTGACCGTTGTACCACTATCTCCCGTATAGGAATTGTGTTATTCCCTTTCGGTTTAGAGCATACCATTACAGTAATACGGCTTTTACTGTGTTTCCACCTTGACATGAAACGCTATTACACTCTTGAGTACGTTCGGGAGTAAGTTTGTACTACACCTTGGTTTCGTAGGTGTTGTCGTCGGTTGTATTATAGTACTATGATCGTTAGTTGTCGTGTCCATGCGTTCATATTGTTATCTTAGTTACCGATTTGGCTTCATCGCAGATAGTTTTGAATACTACCTAGTATCGTTCCGTTTTACGTTCTAACTAGCCAGCTGAACTGGTTATTGCCTTCTTCATCATTTTTAACTTTCGAGTAATACGGGGCGGCTAATGGGGATTATTTGTCCCTCATTTAGATAAAATAAAACCAGAGTATTAGGGCTGTTTCTAACTCTTCATAATCGTCCACGCTTCTGTTACGACGTTAAGGCCAGAAGTTGGCGTAACATTCTGTTATCGTTTCTTGTTTCTTTCAACTACCATGTAATCTTTGGTATATCAAACAAAAAGAAGATTTCTTTTTTTACTTCTGGCCCTTTTCAAACTCTATAAAAGCGTTGTATCTCATTTTAAGGACCTTAAATAGTCTCGGTGTTCCACTTGCCGTCGTTGCTTTCCCCCGTGTCTGGGTCCTTTACTAATACTCTCTATGAAGTTTGATATTCCTTTGTATCTGAATTATTTACATTGGACGAGGCCGAACAAACAGTTGAAATGTAATCAACATAATTATACTTAAGAAATACTTAAAAGATTAACATTGCCATATATCAGAACGAACAGACCACCGTTTATAGGACCTAGAAGGGCACCATCATTGTTTCTACCTTAAACTTGATTTAAATGTGACAACAATGACAGATTGATGTCAAATTCAATGCCTTAAAAAACACAAAGAGTTTGCTGTGAATTTATGCAAGAAATAATTCCATGGAAGATTTCTTGTTAATTTTGGACGGTTGAATGATATTTTAAGAACCTAATAGGTGTTCATAAATTAAACGAGTCTTGATTTTATAAGTATACAAGTGTTTTAGGAAAACACCTTTCTATTACTACTCTTACAGCGCTATGATATTGGTCGATATATATCGATACAAGATGTATCTCCCCTTTTAAATAATTACATGACCTTTTAACATTTTCAGTTTTGTGAAAACATTTCGGATTCAATTGACTTGTTGAATAGTTTACATTATTCGTTTGAAGGTACTGTGTCTTGTAGCTATAAGTACATCGTAACTTATTTGATCTGGACCGACTAGTTTGTTTACTTAAAATGCTTTCAAGCAGAAAGCAAAGTATACATTTGGATAAACGATAACCGACTAATAAAAGTACTTGTACTTTGAATAACACTATATAAAGAAGCAGAAGAATCATTGTCAGAAGAAATTGAAACAATATGTTCAATAAACATTTTTAAGTTTTGTTGTTTATGTTTAAACAATTCATAATTTTATGATCTGTTTTTCTTTCTGTAAATAGTGTTTCCTTTAGTCCTAATAGGAGATAAGTAAAATAAACTTAAAACTGACACCGAACACATCAGAAAAAGAGATGATCGGTACTTGATCTTAACACAAATAGATTGAATATATTCTGATTCAAAGCCAAACCTCATTCTTAAATAGATCATATATAACAATACCACAGAATGAATGACATAAATCGGCACGCCTATATAATAAACTTCTATGGGTGTCGATTGATGTATCTATGACTAGCACATGTGCATCTAAGTGCGAGTCAACGGAGCTTTCAAAATCAACAAAGTGTTATATAATTCATCAAATTATGGCTACTTATAATTGCGTACAAGATATGCGACTGTTGGAATAAGACTTTGGCCCGAACTACGACATGGATAAGTCTTAATTTCGCCTGATTGAAAAGGGAGTAGAGTTGTTATACACAAGGATTGAGATCAAACAATGAATTTTAAACACTTAGCATCTTAATGCGATGAACAATATCAATAGCTGAGCGCGTAAATTATGCAACTTGTGTACATATGGCGGATCAAGCACAACAACACAGATAATCTGACACATTTAATAATGAAGATGGTATGATTACCAGGGCCACCCGGACCCCAAGGTTCAACTGCCATGGAATTTGGTTACATACATAATTGTTAAAAAATAGTAACTGAGATTCAATAAAAGCTATCCAGTAAAAGTTTGTGTTTGCTAAACGTATTCTCAGTGATACAGTATGATTTGAAGGTGAAATTGATATGTAGTTGGGAAAAATTATTTGAGTTTGTGTTATGTACAATGTAAATTGTAAATGCAATGTGAGTATGTAGATACGCATATTAATACTTGCGTACCAGTGTACATTTAAATGTTCACACATGCACCTACAAATGAATTAAACAAAACATGTATATAAACGATTGAGAATGTACACAAGCTCATGTGTATACATACGGAAACACGCAGGGTAAATAGACGTAAATAGACTTTGCGTCATACGAACCGAGTGACCTTTCATTCTCCGATTGCTGATTGCATGGCCTGCCTTGCATATTCAATTTTTCAACATGATTTACAAGCACATTTGTAAACATACAGAAATACACGCACTAAAAAAGACGTTGTGTACGTACCGACAGAGCTTTCGCATTGCCCTTCGTTTACCAAAATGCAACATGACAGCTTGCCTTGCATTTGTATTGTTTGAACATGAGCATTACATGTTGCTTATGTTATATAAGTGAAAAATATCCAATTCGTGTAATGTCAATTCGAAACGTTAAGATGCAACATACTTAACGTCCGGTTTCTAATCACAGTGCAATCTACTATTTAAAGCGTCGTCCGTTTTCGCCTCGAAGCGGTATGACTATGTACATAATAGTTGGAAGCTACGACTCAGCCTTGACTTTTTAATTGATCTCGAAATTTGATTCTTAGGCTATTTGGTTATGTTGGATTTAAGATAAAACTACATTGTATTTGTATTTTAATAACATCTATTTCTGTTCTTAATATTAATACGCATAGTGAATTGCAGAAACCGCCTTGGTGGTGTTGTGTTAGAGCGTCCGTCTCAGGAAAGGTAAGTCGTGGGTTCAATCCCCCGTCGGGTCATACCAAATACTTTAAAAATGGTAGTAATGGCTGCCCTCCTTGGCGCGCAGTGTTGCGGGATTAGCATTACGACTTACTTGCTGGTGTCAGGATAAATTGACTAGTAGTAATGGTAGCTTATCCAGGAAAAGCCGTGATATAACTGAAACCTGGTTAAAATGTAGCCTCCAGAGTGTATACCAAGATGTTTCTTCAACTTGAACCTGTGACCTAGTTTTTGACCTCTCATGACCCAAATTACCAAATTGCAACCGTGGCCTAGATATCAGGAATACAAACATTCTGACAGTTTTTGAAGCTGCTTGGCCAAATATGGCAGTCTCTAGTGTGTTAACACGATATTCCTTCAAATTAGCCAATTAATCTAGTTTATGACCGGATATATTTAAACTTAGCTTAGCCATGATCAAAACAACTATTCTGAAAACATTTAAAAATGCTTAAGTTTAAAATAAGGCATCAACATGTTTACAATATTTCCTTCAAATTATAATTGTGACCTAGTTTTTCACTTCACAGAACCCAGTTTATAACTTGGCCAATATTTGATTTTCTGATGTTATAAAATGTTGCCTGTGGAGTATTCAAAAGGAAAGTGTTGACGGCGTGTGACCGAAATGTGAAAATTCAAAACAGAATATGTGCAATCAAAGAACAGGACTTTGTTTACTACATATAATTAGATAAAACAGGCTTCATATGATTGTGATATACTTATCCGTTAATATTTGCTGAATTTTCTCTCCTACAATCCTGATAACAGCTTTAATTCAATCATTGTACGGGTTCTCAATCTATTCCCTTGTCTGATGTAAATGCAGAAAGTTATATTATCCCACAGTCAAATATGCTTGCAATTTTCATTGTTTTGAGAGGCACCAATGACCAAAGGGTATATCACTAACTGTCTATTATATATGAACTTCCTCTGCTATTATGGCCATAACATCTGTGATTCCAAGGTTGTACAGGTTGCTCTCAATCAATTTACTCTCTTGATGAGTATGCAGAAAAGAATATTACCCCACAGTCAAAGATGCAAGCAATTTTCATTGTAAAGACAGGTACCAATGAACAAATCGTATAAATATACCCATATGAATTTCCTCTCAAGTTATGGCAATAAGAACCGTTATTCCCTGATTGTATGGGATGTTCTTAATCCATTCTCTGTTTTAAATAAAATTTGATGCAACATATCATTGCCTGCTGTTTTAATACATGCAAACAAATGATAAATAAAAGAATGGGACGACAAACATATACCTTTCCCCCCTTTTTTCTTTTAAATAGCCTAGTGTTTAAAATATAGACGAGCATTGAAAACAATATACATTTAAATAATAATACTAAAATTAGTTATATCAGAAAGCCAAGCTTTGGGCTCTGCGACCACGTTTTCAGTTTTGATATAGATCAGTTTGTAATTATGTGCAGTCTTATTTGGGATTATTCCTTTAAAACAATTAATTTAAACTTATCTATTAACCAGTTCTAGCGCCGAAAAATCCCAATCTTCACTGAATTCTGATTAAGTAGATATTTGGGGGATTGTTTTAGAATTTGGTAGATTTTGAGGATTAAATCAAAACGGTAATTGACAAATGTTTATTTATAAATGATCTTTGAAAGCATTGTGATCAAAGGTCAAATTGTTGACAATTTACAATTATACCTCTTCTCACAATGCCCCAATGGCATATCCAGGATAAACTTACTGGGAGGGCACAAGCATGGTGAAGATTTTGTCCTCTCGCCCAATTGGAAATATTCTGTTTCACTGATTGAAGTGATATTGTTAAAACGGTTTGTTCATTTCAAACACTCGGTCAACAGTTATTTCCAACATCTTATAATATATCATTTGACAATGAATATGATATACGTATAGCTAATAAACATTACGATAATACAATGTTGTGTACAGGAACAGTTAATCTTTTCCGAAGGAGTTTGGAGATGGGTAATATGGAATGTTAATATTTTCTTTATTCAAAACTTAAGGAATCACGTATAATTAATTGATAAAGCATTTTGAAAATAAAACATTTCTAGGTTTTATCACTATGTCATAGTGAAAATCCTACTTATTTTAGTTATTGGGACATGTTCACGCCTATTACAGTGAATAATTTCTATGTATAACGTGTTTAGATGTTCTTGCAAAAACGGGGCCGATTCTTCCTACAATCGCACATCCTCCCTTATAACGTGCGACAGACCAAGGGGCTCTTAATACTTCCTAATTCAAAGTTAAAAGTGGAGGTCGGGCGGCGTGTGAGATATTTAGGCATCGGACAGCGTGAAAAAAGCCTTTTTAGAGGTCGGCGAAAGATTGCGGGATATGGTGGTCACCGTCACAATTAAAAGTAACTCTGCTATGACGGCGGACCGAGGTCGCTGGCCGGCGATCAATTCGGGTAAGATATATATAGACGCGCTCCTCTGACCTTGTTCGTACACTTCGACCTTTCTCTAGGAGCACTCCACGAAACGAATAAACCGGAAGATACAAAAGAGAATGCCGGTGATACCCCCACAGCGCTTGCTGGTACCTGCACAATGTATGCGGGTCGCCCAGTTTAGGGAGAGGTTTGCTTCTGCATGCTTCTGCTGCAACTTGGTTCTTGGTGCATTGGTAACTGAAGAAGAGAGGCATGGTCTTGGTCACTTCACTACCATACTTCTTTTATTGTGGGTACTGCACACTTTTTACCTTTCTTTACCTTGGGCATCTTGTAAAACTGTCACTTGGAAACTTGTGTGATAAACTGTTGGTAGTAGATACTCTGATGAATGATGTGATCAGCCGGCTTTTATACCCTGCGAGTCATAGTGGGTGCTATGCCAGACGCTAGCCTGGAATAAGCCGATGTCTAGCAGATTTCCAAATGGGCATCGCCAATTCGATCGGAAGCCTGGTAGCCTTCGTCTGAAAGGTATCTATGAGGCGCCTGTTCAATAATGGTATGTCTGTGTTGTCTGGGCGACCCGATGTGTGTGATGCCTGACCGGACATGTTTTAAATTTGATTATCTGATCGATGATGCAATGAGACGGCTTTTATAACCTGCGAGTGGGTGGCTGGTCCGACGCCAGCCTGGCCTCGGCCGATGTCTGACCGGGCGCCGCCAAGTCGGCCGGACTTGTGTGTTTAATAGGCTGGCCAATGTTTGGATTGTCTCGGTTTTCAAACTGTTGGCGCGAAGTTCGCCCGATGTGTGCCATGCCCGACCGGACATATTTGAGTTTTATTATTTGTCAATACAACCACATACTAGACAATTAAGGATTTGCATGCAATAGCAGGTCAGTTTTGCCTTTCCCCTATTTCGACACTGTGGCAGCAATCTACTTTTAACAAAATGAGAAAAGGGTTATCGCTGAAGACATGAGTTTTCCCTGGTTCTCAAAATGACATAAGTCTACTTTGACAAATGTTACAATGTAGTCCAATATTTATAAATAAGACCAACCTCGAAATATAATATCAGCTTAGTGTCTTCACAAATCAGAGGAGCATAAGGTAGAACTGTTAACACTCATCTCTCGAATATGTTGCTGATTGATTGATTTGTGTTTTACGCTGTTTTTAAAGGTTTCTATGTTAAATAACGGCGACCAGTCACCGAACGTTTGTGGTTGATTCACATAGCAACAGTACTCCGCATAACACAAATCGGATATAATGAATGGCCAACAATGACAGAGGGGGCATGATACACTAGAGATTCGATCATTAATGAGGACAACAGAGGGAAGAAATATTTACACGATTCTCTCGAAAATGTCCATCTTGCGAATGACTCGCTGTATAAATAATGTGTGGGTTCTCGCTGCTTTATAAACGTTTTATGTTATATACCGGCGGTCAGTCCACAAAACATGTGCTTTATGGATGACTCACATCTCACCATTTCTCAGCAAAACCACAATCGGAAATGATGAATGCCGTATGGCCGTACGTTAGTTCGAATCCTTATCCTGGTACTAGGATATCAGTCAACATGCTGTCCCCGCATCCCTTAGTGCCAATGAGGGAAGCCACTTCTACTGTTGTTGATTGAGATATTAAAGCTCGGGCTTTATCAGCTCGCGTTTATCAACACATGATTCAGCTTTCCCGCATGCAATCATATTGCGACACAAGGAGAGATTTTCCTATTAATCAATTGCTACTTTTGTCACAATGTTTCTGAAGTCGTCGTCGGCTGCAAAAGGCATTAAAAACTGTCTGTATGAGGGTCATGGTAAAAATCATGTGAAACAAACACACCGACTAGACAATTGCTAAGATATATTTTGTACAATATTGAAACAATTTTTGATAGAGTTTAAATTAGTTGTCGTGTAGAGGTTCCTTCAACTGTTTAATTATCCATTACCACATAAGCGGTTAACATTGTAGGGTTTGGGGATCTGATCCAATGAGACTTTCAAAGGCTTTGCAACACATGGCGTGTGTATATGAGCAGTTCCGCAAGAACACCAACATTGTGGACTTTACATAAAGTATCAACCCGGATCAGCATAAGCATGTCGCGTAGGCTTACCCAGATAGAGAATTTTCGCCTCATGTGGATTTCCTGTTTCAGGAATCATCACTCTATACCTCTATCCGCCTAAGACGGAATTATAGACACATTAATACAAACACGCACGGTGTCTTTTTCCCAGGTTTTCCGGGTATGAATTAAAATTAGTTTTCAAATTATTACCTATGTTCTATGTCTGATGTCAACGCGTCTGGATACATGACGTATCAGGGTAGGATGATTGTAGACAGTTTTAGGTTAACTGATTGGATTGATTTGGGTTTACCACCGCTTACAACACGTTTTCAGTCATATCACGGTGGCCAGTTCATCTACCCATGTGTTTCATGGCTTTCTAACACCAGTAATCCACAATATTAACACGCAACTGGCTGCTTTTCGACATAGACAGTTAGCCAATTGGTTGGAAACGAATGATTTTTGTCACAATGGCTTTTGACAAAAGACGGAAACAATGTTGGCCGAGCTAGTGTTAGAACTCACAAAACATAGAATAACAGCCGACGTCGCTACCGACTGAGCTACCGGGGCTCGGCTCTAGGTTAACAAGATGTCACCAAAGTGTTCAGTCAAAACTGCAATCTGAGTTGCTCTAATTGGTTCATGAAATATGTATATGTACTATCACTGGTTGAGTTTAACAAACATTGACATTTTTCGGAATTGGTTAGCGTATGGCGCCGCTCAAAGATGCACCTTCTAATGGTAAAGTATATGAATGGGCATATTATTGGATATTAAACAGATATTCAACTTTCCAATGGATACATGTTTTGCTTTAAATTTGAACGTATATAATACCGATATGAAAACACAGACTGAAATAATGTCCTCGAATGGACATCACATTATTCAAGTTATTAAATACGAAACAAATGTCATGGCGCACTTGCTTGAATTAATTCGTAGACCAAAATAAAGGTTTCGATATTTTCTGTTTATAGAAAAATAATAAATGCAGTTGAACCATTCGCCACAAACAATTGCTCACCGAGGTCTCTGCAGCCTTTTAAAAACAATGTGACTAAATGAGTAATTGCTCAAATGGCCAGTTTTCAATTCGTACAATGTTGTTAACTGCATTGAACATGTTGTCGCTAAACAGCTTTAAGACTTGCAATTCATCAAAGTGTTTTTCCGGGTTAGCCTGTGTGGCATGCTAATGCTAATCAGGGACGTAACATTACCTAAGAGTCCACAGTGTTGATTGTTAGTAATTCATTTATTGATAGAATTCGCCTACCTATGTCGTTCAAGGATATCTCACACTATTAATCTTAACAGCACACCTTGATAGCAAGTATATCTCACACCAGTAAACCGCACAACATTCCTTCGTAGCAAAGATATCTAATACCAGTATACCGCACACCACTCCTTCGTAGCATGGATACCTCACACCATTTATCAGCATAGCACTCTTCATAGCAAGGATATCTCACACCAGTAATCCGCACATCACTCATTCATAGCAAGAATATCTCAAAGCAATAATCCGCACAGCACTCCTTCATATCAAGGATATCTCACACCAGTAAACCACACTGCACTTTTTCGTAGCTAGGATATCTCACACAAGTAATCCGCAAATCACTTTTTATATAGCAAGGATATCTCTCAATAGTATTCCACACAGCACTCATTCATAGCAAGGATATCTCACACCAGTAATCCGCAAAATACTCCTTTACAGCAAGGATATCTCACACCAGTAATCCGCAAAATACTCCTTTACAGCAAGGATATCTCCACCAGTAATCCGCAAAATACTCCTTCACAGCAAGGATATCTCACACCAGTAATTCGCAAAATACTCCTTCACAGCAAGGTCATCTCACACCAGTAATCCGCAAAATACTTCTTCACAGCAAGGATATCTCACATCAGTAATCGTCACAGCACTTCTTCATAGCAAGGATATCTCAAACCATTAATCCACACAGAACTCCTTATGTCAAACGATTAGTCAGCACAGACATTTATAGCAAGGATGTCATGTCTCTTACCAGTAATTCGTTCATTACCCCTTAATAGCAAGGATATGTCACACCAGTAATCGCACAACATATTTTCATAGCAAGGATATCTAACACCAGTAGTCCGCACAGCACTCCTTTATAGCAAGGATGTCACACACCAGTAATCCGCACAGCACACATTTATAGTAAGGATGTCTCACACCAGTAACCCGCACAGCACGCCTCCACAGCTAGGATATCTCACACCAGTTATCCACTAAGCACTCTTTCATAGCAAGGATATCTCACACCAGAAACCGCAAAGCACTCTTTCATAGCAACTAAGTGCTTTTGCACATTGCTGTTTAACCCATTGGTGCAACAAATTGACGATTGGTGCATTGTCATTTGTCATATTGATTTAGCCCTGAACAAACTTTTCTTTGTTTTATTATTAAGCAGATCGCCATGTACTTTAGCATTTTAATGTTCTTGTCTTGATTATTTTTTAGATGTTAAGGATGTATAATACGGATTATGGTTGAGACACGTTTTCAAGTGGAAAGTCTTATTTCTTGTCAAAAATGTAAATCGCTAATTTGTAAGCAATTAATAATCCATCGAATGGCCATTGCAGTTACTGACATTTGACATCGCCATTGCAAGTTCTGACAACTCTACTCAAGAGCAACCTCTACAGGACACCATCTAGCGAAGACAAGACAATAATACCTTTCTGCAGAGGTGTTGTTATTTATATGCTAACCCTTTTTCACTTAGAGACGAATAGTTACGTATCAGCATCATTTCTACTTTTACATCGATCTTTCAAAGCCTTTTTACAATAAGAATAAAAGCAACAATTTCATAATTTTCGCTTAAGATATTTTCAAAGTTGACTGCTGTATTTGTGTTGTATATGGGAAAGTGTTGAATCGTTTATCTGTTCAAAAACATTTGTTGAACCCTAATGCAGGCAACATTTGAACACATTTGAACAAATGAAGAAATTGCTGATAAGGATCAAATTATTCATTTATCACAATGTTTTCAATTCCATTTCAATTATAACCTGACTTTTGTTTCTATTTGCAGTTTCCTTTGTGTTAACCCTTTTCCCACATATAGACTCTTTACGACGCCTTTGCAACAGCCGACATTTAAAAACAATGTGACAAAAAAAGAAATTGCTCATAAAGAGCGATTTCTCCTTTTGCCAAAATGTTGTCGATTTTCGATGTTTTTGCTTTGATGTTTTAAATCCTGTCTGCAGCAGATGTCTTGTATGTGAAAAGGGTTAGACTAGGGGCAATGTTAAACTGTCGTACACAAAACGAAGTTTAGGAACGTTGTACAGCCGTGATCGATCTTGTGTACATGTGCCGTGTTAAATTGCCAATCAAAGGAAGACACTTCTAATTGCAAAAGAGACAACACTTATCATTTATTGAGAGCAACAAAAAATTAACAAGTTAAACTATTCACAAACAAACATAATCCTTTACAGCTGACGATATTTGAAAACAATGATGCAAAAGGAGAAGATCAAATGCGATAATGAACAATTTCTCGATTTCTAAAAGTGTTTTTAACTGCATTTAATAACCTTACGTTAAATCCAAGAACCTTTTCATTTTTTGAAAAGTTTATTCTTATTTGGTTGCTGCAGATTTGTTGTATGAGGGAGGGAATGGTTAGATTGACTTAAATTGACGACGAAGAATTTGTTTGTTTGGAGTTTAACGCCGCTTTCAACAGCTTTGGTCATATCACGGCGGTCAGTGCACCTACCCATGT
>JAUELF010181858.1:0-14501 GCA_031471495.1 Clinocardium nuttallii | reverse complement strand
AAAATCAATAGGTTCATCTGCTGGTGGTGACCAACCTGCACACCAAGTATGAATTTCCATGGCCAAATTAGTCTACAGTTATTAAGCAAAACTATTTTTCAGTTCTTTGTAACTGTGACCTTTCAGCTCAAGGTCACTGTGACCTTGACTTTAGGCGTACTGGCCTCAAAATCAATAGGGGTCTGCTACTGGGCATGGCCAACCTGCAATACCAGTATTGAGTTTACTCGCCCAAACCGTTCTTCAGTTATTGATCGGAAACCAATTTTTACCTCACTATGTCATAATGACCATGACCTTTGACCTATTTACATCAAAATAAATATACTACTGGTCATGACCAACCTGCATACCAAGTATGAAGTTCAAGTTCAAGTGTTCTTCAGTTACTGAGCGGAAACCAGTGTGACGGACGGAAGGACGGAATGGGCAAAATTAATATGTCAACCCCATGTCATGGGGGAGACACAATTACTACAAAAAGGTTGCAAGTTGCAGATGCGTCAAAACGCATCTATATATATGGGAAAAGGTGGAAAAGACTTTGTCACTAAACTTGTACCTTAAACTGTGCAGATGCCCTTTGATGTCTATGCAAATGTTTAAATAATATTCAAAACCAAGACCTCGGGCTCAGGGTGTCTCGCCCTTCTAGGAAATTTAATCGTGTGGCCTAGTGTTTGACCTACCCAATTTATCAGTATGAACTTGACCAATATGGGATCTAGAGTGTTTTCTATGTTAATCATTCTAAAATTTCACGTAGAAATCTAGTTTTTGACCCCTCATGACCTATTTGTGATCTTGACCTAGATTTGATGAAGACGAATCTGGTGGTTCAATTAATTAATATTAAATAAAGGAAGAGACGTCTATGGTGTTCAGAAGATTATCATAACATTTGACCTAGTTTTTAAAACTCCATGACCTAGTTTAAAACTTGACCGAGATTTGATAGAGACAATTGTTGCTTAAATATCATGAAGATTGAAGAAAATTTGCTACAATATCTTCAAGTCTATTCATTAATCGTACTTAAATATATCGAAATGTTCAATGTATTAGAGACTAGATGTTTTTTAATTCGTAGGTTGCAGATTTGTTGTAAGTGGGAAAGGACTAATATAAATAAATATATTTCAAACCATAAATGAAGCAAGGAATTTCATTAAAAAGCAAGCAAGTTATGTGACGGGATTTAATGACAAAGTTATACCTTTGCGGCCACAATTCAACATAGGGAATTTTAATGAAAAATAATAAGAACAGTTGCAGTTAAAGAGCATTTGGCCAAAATTTGGTTTATTCAAGAGCCATAATCCAAAAGTGCCCTGAGCAGTTTGGCTGGTTATTGAACGTGGCTCTGAAATTATGCAGAGTAGAAAACATTCAGTTTACCATTCAAAGTCCCAATTAAATAAATATTGAGTAACCTTTCCCATTTACAGACGACTTTTGAAAATATTGTGGCAAAATAATGAGCAAACAACTTTTTTAAAATCAAACTCTCATTTGCAAGGGTTTCCACAGTTTTGATAGACTATTTCTTTGGTCATCTGCTTCAGATTTGATGTTGTGTGTGGAATTGTTATGAAATAATATTGAAAATATCTTGGCATATAATAATAAAAAAGATAAGAAAACATTGTGGCAAGATGAGAAAAGTACATTTAAAATTTGACTATATTAACTGGATCTTTAGCACAGAGATATAGATGATATTGATGATGTGATTGAAAAATAGTTGTGTCTGTTTGGTGATTAACACTGCTTTAAACAATTTTTCTTTTATTTCCCAACCTTTTCTCTGTAGGTACTTAATCTTCTGGTCCATTTATAGACACCGGTGGGTCAGTTGTAATCCTAACTTCACAATGTTGAGCGCCAAGAATGGAAAGCAATTACTACTACATCAAACATGAGGTACTTAAGTCACAAAAATGTTTCATTTAATCTTGAATATATGTATGTTCTGTGCATGGATTTGATAAAGTGTATACCATCAAATTGACAGAAAGAAGCTATAAAGCTTACGCTCATTCAGAACAATTGGTCTCTATAATTACATTACATCACATCACATAACAAGATATTCCAATAAACATTCAAAGTGAAAGATATGTACCTGACATGGACTCTTAACAAAACAAATTGACCGATAATGGTCCCTTCACCTTGTCCATCAATCGTAACGTATATAGAAAACATTCAGTTTACCATTCAAAGTCCCAATTTTAATTGAATACCCTTTGCAATTTACAGACAACTTTTGAAAATATTCTGGCAAAATAATTACTAAACAACTCTATTTAATAATCAAACTCTCATTTGCGAGGGTTTCCACAGTTTTGATTATTTCTTTAGTTATCTGATTCAGATTTGATGTTGTGTGTGGGATTTTTATAAATAATATTGATTTTTTTTCGGCAAATAATAATTTAAAAAAGAAGAAAACATTGTGGCAAGATGAGAAGTACAACATTTGACATTATTAACTGGATCTTTAGCACAGAAACATATATGATTATGACAATGTGATTGAAAGATAGTTTTGTCTGTTTGGTGATTTACACTGTTTTAAACAAATTTCCTATTATTTACCAGCCTTTTCTGGGTAGGTACTTATTCTACTGATCCATATTTGACACCAGTGGGTCAGTTGTAATCCTAACTTCACAATTTTGAGCGCCAAGAAGGGAAAGCCATTACTACAATTTGTTTAAGTCTTTGATATGACGGAGTGGGGATTAAATCAGTAACCACCCTATCAGAGGCAGACGCCTAATCACTTCACCACAGAGGCCGTCTGAAAAATTGTTGAAACCGACTTTAGACCCCAATCAATGAATGGATTAGTACCAACAACTACTTATGTATTAGACGGGTTAGTTCACACTTCACTCTCGTATTCAAAATATTTTTAGTGTCTTACTTTGATCTGATATGTGCTGCAGTTCTAAATTGCGTTATGGCATCAGCATTTAACGCTTTTACGTCATACTCATCCTCCATTTCCCCTTTTTTACTTGGTGTATTGTCCACTTTTATGTGAACATTAGTTTCGGATACAGCAGCCTGAACAGGTGCATATCGCTTTTCCTCACTGTAATATAAAGTGTTGGTATAAATGCATGGGAAGCTTTATATATATAAACCTAAACAAGAATTTTTCAGAATAAAACATGAGGTACATGTACTAAAGGAACACAAATGTTTCATTTAATCTTGAATATCTGTATGTTCTGTGGCTAGGATTTGGTAAAGTGTATACTATCAAATTGGCAGAAACAAGCTATAAAGCTTACGCCCATTCAGAACAATTACATAATTACATTACATGACATTACATAACAAGATATGCCAATAAACATTCAAAGGAAAAGATATGTACATGACATGGACTCTTAATAAAACAAATTGACCGATAATGGTCCCTTCACCTTGTCCATCAATCGTAACGTATGTATTTACCGTTCTTTCTAAGCCAATTTGTAAACATTCGCAGATGAATACAAAGATAGTGATTCTACACACGTTACATATAAGGGCATATTACTTATTAGATCGGATACAAGAAATGTCATGTGATAAAAATGAAGATTTAAGAAATGATTTGGCAAAATTGTGGCCATAGGGAAAATTGCTGATAATGGCCAATTTATGCTATTGCAAAAATGTTTTAATAAACCCTCTGTTGCTGATGCTTCAACAAATTGTCTGCAAGTGGGAAAGGGCTAACTCTATAGTGACATGGAAGCCTGGAATCAGAACTCATGTATACAGTTATATATTTAACCCTTGACCACATACACCAAACTTGCAGCAGATGACTTTGAACGCATCCAGGTAAAGAACATTTGTGTTAATAAAAAGGATGATTACTTAAAAAGGTTGAAAAACATCGTGACTTAAGGAGAAATTCCTCAATTTGAACAATTTCTTCTTTGTCGCAGTGTTTTCAAAAGTCGTCTGCAACAGAAGCGTCTATATGTTGGAAAGGGTTTAAAACAAGTGTCATCAATACATACCAATTATACATCTATGTGGGAAGGAATTAGAACACTTAATTAATTTAGTATTAACAATACATCAGAAAAAATGGCTGAAAACTTATTCATCACGATAAATAAAACAAATGTGAAAGTTTTTGACTATATGGTTGAACATACTACTTTATGTCAAAGTGTGTTAAAGAGTTGGATGAAATCTTACCTAGGCTATAGCTTAAATCTCTCATATGATTATGAACCGACAGTGTTAATACATATACCATAATAATAGAATGTTGTGTAGTTGACTAATTGCTCAGTTTTTAAGTCTGTATACAAATTATTGATTAAAAATAAAAAATAATCATGCGTCTTAAACATATTCATATAAACTTCATTGATCCTTTCCATACCGCATATCCAGTTTGATGCAACTGCAGCATATGGATTTTAAAAAACATTGTGATAATGGAAGAAATTGTTCATAATGAACTCCTTAATTTTGCAAAAATATCTTCAATTCCATTGAATCATCATACTTTCACAGATCGAAATTGTCAATGTATAATAATAGATGTGTTCAAAGTCGTAGGTTGCAGATTTGTTGTAATTGGGAAAGGAATACTGCATATAAATATATTTCAAACCGTAAATGAAGCCAGGAATTTCCATAAGAAGAAGGCAAGTTATGTGAGGGAATATAATGACAAATAGTGAATACCTTGGCGGCGACCTTTCACCATTGTTTTCTGGCAGTACCCTGTAAATTAATTATATTGAAGTGAAACCCTTTCTAGCATTCAACAAACCTGTAGTAGATGATACTATAATCTAGGAAATTCTATATTAATGAAGGAATAATTAGTGGAATAAAGTCGCGTGCTGCAGCTGCGTCAACATGAGTCTATATATAGGAAAATGTGGGAACAAACGTTGTCACTTAACTTGTTCAAAATTCTGCAGATACCCTTTGATGTATATGTAAATGTTTAAAAAATATTAGAAAATAAAACTATTTACTTAAAAAAGCATTTATCCCATGTATTACCTATGATGCACTTTGGGTTATCAAGTATTTACTTGGGAAAGGAAACTAGGCAGTTTACAATGAGGCTGTATTTTTATTATTCTGGATACTATCTCCACGGTGTAGCAGTACAAGTGTTTGCAGAAGATCAAGGTTCATTCCAAGGTTGACTCACTTGTAGACACATTCAGACACATCTGCAGCAGGCAACTGTTGAAAACATTGTAGCAATTGGATAAATTGCTAATTAGTATGATCAATTCCTCCTTTTACCAATATTTTTTTAACTCTTTTCAATAATATATTCATTTACAGAGATTATTTAGAGTGTTGCTTAGCTGTTTTTAAAGTTGTCTGCTGCAGATTCGCTGTATGTATGTGTGAAAGAGTTAAAACTGGTTGTTTAAGCCTTGCGCTCAGTGTCATGTAAATAACATTATAACAACTGATTTATATTGTTATGATAAGTAAACCATCAGTACTCCAATTCTACTCAGGAAACACTGTAATATAACTGAAATACTGTTGGAAATATAGTAAAACACAATTCAAACAAATATATGCTGTGATATAAAAACAATTATGTTGAAAGCAGCACAAAGTAGCATTCAAATAAACATTACTTTGGTTGTAATTCAAAGATAAATATTGCATACAAAAACATTTGTTTTGATGACTGATATATAAAAAGATCTGGTTTTAGAATGATATATATATACATTGTACTTACGTTTCAGGATATACTTTGTTGCTGTAAAATAATAAAATTAAATAAATTTAAAATTGTTTGAGTTTTTCAAAGAATGTTTTAACTAGAAGATATTTTTTTCCGAAAAAGCTCCCAAATTTCACAGTCATCGGCCAATCACCCTGTTTGGAAACTTAAGGTCAAATTAATGAAACCAATTCCAATTTGACAGCCAATCATACCTTATCTAGGGCAATCTAACCATCTGGTGAAGTTTGAAAACTCAGTGTCACGGTCATCGTGGAGTGCACCTTGGACAAGGCACATGAGTACTGGTTTGTTTACCCAGGGAGAATGCAAAAGTGAACTGTCGCCGCGATATACATGAACTTATTTTGAAAGGGCGTAAAACCCTAATAAATAAAGTCATAGGGTTCCTGAGATATTGAGCATATACATATTGGACCTTTACAGCCTGTGTGGCTTTAACCTGTGACCCATTGACTTCTAAACCATTTCTAAAATAATATGTGGTTTTTCTTACAGCAGTTGACTAAATATAGCATATTTGATAGGGATTTCTTTTTGCAGCAATGTTATTTTCAAAAGCTGTCTACTACAGATGTATCAGAATAAGACTATATGTGAGAAATGGTTTTATTCATGAAAAGAAAACATATAAAGTTATATAAACAAAGAAGAAGTAGAATAAGAGTTGCTGCATTGTGATGGAACAAGGTTTTCGATTAACATTGACTGCAAATTATGAAATCTATTTTCAGTAACAGTGACTTAATACTTAACCTAAATGACCTCCCAAACATTCCAATAGTTCCTTTCTATCTATCTTGCTCATACTTAGCAATTTCTCCTTTTGCATAAAGTCTTTTCAATTATATTCAATAATTATTTTATATATTTCAAAGATAAACATTGCACACACAAATATTTTGATGACTTGTATATATGGAGATAAAGTTTGTATTACAATTATATCTATTTCCATTGTACTTACATTTCAGGATATACTTTGTTGCTGTAAAATGACCAAATTAAACTATTGATTGAGTTTTTCAAAGAAAATATTGAACTTGAAGATTATTTTCCGAAAAGAGCGTATGTCTCCCACATTTTAAAGTCGTCATCGGCCAATCATCCGAAGAAGTTTAAAAAATTTAGGTCAAATTAAGATATTTAACAGAAATCAATTCGAATTCGAATACCCTATCTATCATTTGATGAAGTTTAAAATGTCATGGAATTCCTGAAATATTTAGCATATGCATATTTGACCTTTACATCCCCTGTGCCCTTGCCCCTTGACCCATTGACTCCTAAACCATTTCTAAAATAATATGTTTACTCTGGGGCAAAGGGTTCTTGAGATGATGAGCAGAAACCAAATTTTAACTTTATGGCTCTTGTGACCTTGACCTTATATCTAAATGACATAACTATTACTTTACTTGGTAAGTCCAATCACCGTATGAAGTTTGAAGACTGGGTCAAACGGTTCTTGAGATATTGCACAGAAAAGGATTTTACCTTTTGATCCATGTGATTTTTTGACCCAGTGACCCTATGGGGGGCATTGATATGACACTGTACTTACAATTTTGAGGGTGTTTCAGGCCTTGTCTCTTTCGATTGTCTGAAGTACTTCACCAGTTTTACAGAAAGTATCAAACCGATCATGGAGAAAAATACACACCAACCAAGAGCAAACCAAAATCCATTCTGAAAAAAATCCGATTACCTTGTCACCTCATTTAGACCCTCACTTGCAGACGCATTGTGATGCATTATGATTGGACAATTTCAGCTGCTGTAGACTTGTTGTTTGAGGGGAACGATTAATGGATTATATCCGATATATTTCTTAGCCATTTCATTTTGGTTTCTCTTCAGTAGACACTTTTGAAAAAAGGAAACTTGAAATATGCCTCCTTTTAAAAACAAGAGCGCCGCAAGCGAACACCAACACCCAGAACGTGGCATGACTTAAACAATATCAAAACTTTTCTGCACATGTCAGCTACTGTTTTTTTTTTGTATTTGGGAAAGCGTTAAAGATTTTTAGAGGAAGGAGAGGGCCATTATCAATTACTGTTTTTTATAAATACTACTTTACTAACAGGTACGTGTGTCCATTAGATTATAACAGAACGTGTTAACATTGACAGAGAAATCCGCGGTACACAGTTAATTAAAGTTTTTACCAATCTCATTAAAACCAGACACAGTACTTCGCTGTATGTATATTGGATCTGACAACACCTCATACCACAGGAATCTGAATTTCTATCACAGTAAAAAATGCGTAAAAATCACACAATACCTCGTTAAAATACTCAAAAAGTGTCTATATTGCAAACAACTATGCAATACCTTGTTAAACAACTACAAATAGTCTTTTTATGGTCCAATGCTAGAGTTAAAATGACCGTGTTTTTTTCCGTATGAGAAAACTAGGGTATTCCCAAAGAAATACCGTGTTACTATAAATAGACTCCCTACTGTATCATATATATCATTATTATTATACTGTATAGGCCGTATAGATGGGCTATTCATAGTAAATCGTGCGGAATTCCCCAGTTTATAATTTCGATCAGTATCATAGCGTATTGGCAATATAGAGACACTTTTTGGGTATTTTAACGACTATGGTGTGATTTTCCGCATTTTCTTTCTGTTATAGAATTTCGGATTCCTGTCATACAAGGTCGTTTTGATTTGACTTTACACGTTTAAAAAATTGGCCACATTGGAACATTCGCCAATAGCTTCTATATCTTGTTTATCTCCACTGTTGATACCGAACGATTTTGTAAGTGACAATTTGATTGGCTGAAGCAAAGATCAATCTGAGATGACCTGTAATTATCTGTTATCAGATCTATGATATCGTTTGCTACTGCAGCGAAGTTAAGTTTAATGATATTGAGTTTTTATAAAAGACCTACAAATGTGTCCATCAGATTATAACAGAAGCTGTACACAAGCATGGAATTGTACATGTCCCAAACTGGTAGACAGGTTCCCATCTTAGTTTGAATCTGAAAATTAAAACACATATTTGCTTAATTGAAATTAACCCTTTTGCACTTGCAGATGCTTTTTGCTGCATTTAAATTAAATCCTTTTTGACACTTTTTTTTCCATTCTTCAATATTATTCCTTCATTTGTATAGAAACATTTCAAATTGTGTACGGACTTTCAAATTTGTCTGCAAATGTGTTGTATGTCCAAAAAAGGGGGTTACTATTTGAAAATTATCCTTTTATCACATACGTATTCAGATGCCTGTTTTATGTCCCAAAATACTTTGTCAAAATGTTCATTTGATATACCTTACCATCATACGGATTCATGTTGATGACTCTGCAGCAGAGACCCATTGAAAACATTGTGACAAAAGAAGAAATTTATCATAATTATTGCTCCTTTCGCCACAATTCAATTATTATACTTTCATTTATCGAGATTTTTCATAGTTAAGCCAAGATGTTTTCAAAGTCGTCTGCTGCAGATTTGTTGAGTAAGAGATTAATTTAGTAAAATATAACAAAACCTTCAAAGAATAATTCATTTAAATCACTGTGGCAAGTTACCTTCCCTATACATTTTGGTAGAAGACAAATATAACAATTCCTACTTAAAACAAATGTGCAGCAGATTACACTGAACAAAAAAAACCCATAGACCTACACATTATGGAAACTCTCCAAACAGATCAGTTTAATTATTTACTAGAGCTGAAAACATTACATTGTGACAAAAAGAAAATATTTTTTGTTCATTATGAGAAATGTTTCCTTTCGGCACAATATTTTCTAAAGTCGTTTGGCTGCAGATGCATCTGCGTGTGAGAAAAGGATTAAATCGGACAAACTGATAGGTCTTGTCTCATCTGGACTGTTAACTTTGCCTTTAATCATCAGATAAAATAGATGTAATGTCTAGAACATTGAAGTTTGATTTACATACATAATTGATAATTAAGCTGGAGAAGGAGTAATTGCTCATAAGAAGCATTATCTTCAAGAGTCATTTGCTGAAAATGTGTCCAGAGACAGGCTAATAAGCCTTGTATATATACTTACCCCATCGTCTGTGTGTGCAGAAAAAGAGTCGGCTATACCCGTTAAACGACTCGCAAACATATCCAGTAACTGAAACATAGAAATAACCACAATGATTTGCAGAAACGAACATCATGAAACTGACAATCTGATTGAATCGTGAACGCGATTAGAATGTTTTGAGAGCAGATTGGAACTTATTGCTCTGATTGAAAAAAATAGGTTGAAACGATGAAATCATATGAGCGCTTTGATCGTATTGAACAGCTGCAACAATACGCCAATAGTTATCATACAAAAAAGGTTTGAACCTAATGTGTTAAGAAGTTCATAGGTTAAGTTACTTCTACAGGAAACATTAAACAATAGATGGTCTCAGGGTCTATCATTCAAAGACCCTGATATAAAAGTCAAAGACATTGTAATTTACAATTGTGTAAACTTTATGAATGTATGATTGAATGCCGTAAATTTCATTGATGTAACATAACCATCTTTTGTTCTGTGTGTTATCTAATTTCAAATACGAAGTTTTAATCTGTAGTGTTGTATAAATTTGCACCTGAAAATTTGCATAGAGTTTTGCCAGAGTATATATTTATATAATCCTGTCTGAAATAAAGGCAATTACTCCGGCCATTTCAGTAGAAAACAGACCATGGGTGGCTTTGAAATTAATAACAATTATCATTAAATTGCTAACTTGAATTGTCTGTCTTAAATTTAAAACCATTTACCTGAAGCTAATTGATGTTTGTATGACTAGATAACCAGATGCGAAGATACTGATAAGAGCTAATCTGGTGCTTTTCTGGTCACAATATCCTGAAAAGTCTGTTTTTGTGTGACATGGCAAATTTGGAAATTGAACATACCTTTTTCAGTGGAGAATGAAGCGAAATGAACTGTTATAACAATTTCTCACATACATGAATGTGCAACAAACAACTATGAAAACATTAAGGCATTTATAAAGTAACATTGATTTATTGATTGATTTTGATTTAAGTTTCCAACAATTGTTCAGTCCTATCACAGTGGCCAGTTGACCATAAGTCATATAACAGTGGACAGTTCACCTACTCAAGTGTATCCTAGCTTTCTCATACCAAAATATCACACAACATACTTTCCAAGCAACTGCTTATTTTCCACATAGTCTATTAGCCCATTGGTGAAAAACGCATGATTAACATCCCGCGTCGCTACCGACTTAGCAATAAATGAAAGTAAAACAATTGAAAATACTTTAAAACTTGTGACAAAATTGTTCAAGGTGAGCAATTTATCCTTTTGCAACAATATTGTTAAAAGTTGTTTTCTGCAGATGCGTCAACAAGCGTCTGAAAGGGGAAGCCCTAGGGATATGTACTTACACTTCCGATGACTGCAGTAGTGTTCGTCTGCATGTATGTTTTTGTAGCAGTCAAACCATCATTAAGTGCATCAACCCGAGTCTAATTGAACAACAATAAGATTGATTAGTCTTAAAAATGCTACTTATACCCTTGCCATATACAGCAGACGACTTTGTAAATATCTAGGCAGAAATAGGGCATGTCTCTATAATTGAAAATATAATTTCTGAATTGTGATTAAAGCCAGAGCCATCTGACTTGGTATAGACATGTGTATTGTTCCGAGGAACATGTGTATTAAGTTTCATTTGACACTGTTGAACGTTTTTCAGTTAAGGGGTAAGGTCTTTTTACTTCGAAAAGCCGATGAGTTATAAAGATATACAGCACACAAATATTTTAAGTTCAAGGAGATAACTCGCGTTATTCTCTAGCAATATTATTAAAATGTGTATTGTTTCGTTTTCTTCATTGTTGTTAACATTTCTAAAAGAGGTTAAATAAAAAAAAACTTGTAACGCCTTAGATATGGCTACAGTTGGTAGATGGACTGGGAATGAACATTGTCTGAAGTTAGAAGCAATATCATCCGCCTTGAAGCTATAATGGTTGAGTGTCTGTCTTGGGTTGTAGAGAAAGGTTGCGATATAACGGAATTCTGTTTGAAAGTGGCCTTATACACCATAACAACAAAACCATGTAATTAATCTGCAACAGACGGCTGAAATAATCTGGAGATGATCTTGAAAATCACTTTATAAGAAAATAATTTTAGAAAAGAGTTGAAAACATTGTGGCAAAATGAGAAATTGCTCATTAGCTTTTGCCACAATGCTTTCACAAAGTACGGAAGAGTCGTCAGAAATTGTCTATATGTGGGAAAAGGTTAACACTTACCGGAATAATGCTGACAACTGAGTCCATGTTTGCAACAGACGAGTTCAATTCACCCTGATTTAAAGAATATATTGTATCTGTAAATCATTTTGTGAAAGTGGCTGCAAGTTTAATATAAAACAATAAAAAAACAAGAGAAAGCTGATGCAAGGCATCAATGTTGCTGGAAAAGGCTGCATTAATTTACTTTTTAACACACATGCATTCCCGACTTGCATTAGTCTTAACGTACACATTTTGTTTTCATTAAGGACTTATTCCAGGATTTATGAAATTTCATATATACAAATTTCAGGATTTCTTTTGGGCAGGATTTTTGGAATGTATTTGTCAAATACAGTTTGAGATTTAAATCTACATGCAATACCAATCTTTCAAACCCTTTCAATGTCTGAAGCAACAATGAACAACTTTTAAAACATTGAGAAAACGGTCAAATTGCTGAAGACATGAATTTCCCACCATTAATAATAATTATAATAAGTATTTCACAGATGTTAAAATGTATCCTCATATGCGAATCTCATTACTATTTAAAAGGTGTCAAGTATGAAATTAATTGGGTGCGAAAAAACAGATTTTCTTTTTTCTAAAATTATTGTTTATCAGAGTTAGATCATTTCTTATCTTTGCTTCAAGCCAAATAAACATTTAATAATACATATATTAAATGAGTTAAGTGTGTAACATTAGCTATCTATCTGTAATATTAGGTGTTTGAGCATGTTTTCGAAATGTTGACCTCGGGTCTTAATCGACTCGTTGACATCGAAGAAAGTGAACGAAAATCAGGCAAAGCATTAGTGCATGTTTTATTCCACTGCATTGTATTTGGGAAAGGGTTAATGTATATCCTTCTTTCTTCTACATTCGACCCTGGACTCGTTTGTGTCATAATAAATCATTTTTTGAGAATGACATACTCGCCAATTTTTCTCAGTTTACTTCTGATTACTTTCTTTATATTTTTGCAATATGAAACTATATCACGAACTGAGGAGAGAGTGTTTTGACGTTCACGACCGAAATAGGCATATCTTTGAGACTTGTTTTCAAAATATTTCTTATTTTTGTTTATGTTACAAGTTTATGTCGTTACTTATATAAACTAAAACGTTATTTTGACCACTCACTTTTCATATCGAAATGCGCATGCGCGAAATTCAATGTTAAAGGTCACAAAACCTACAACACAACATGATCTATAGTTAGCTTAGAAGCATTTCCTATTTTGTATCAACATGAATTATTTAACATTATTAAATAAATTCTACACAAAGCAAGACATCTCTTTGAACGTAAAAATAACATTCAGTAAGTTAACATTGTAATTCAAAGGAAAGGTCAACGTGATTATCATCTCGATATTGACACATTACGGTGACTTGCAGCAAGACTAACAGGGACTCATTTTGTCTTCGTTAATAAGTCAAAACAACATAAATGCGAGTCAAAACTGCAACTACTTAAAACATTGGATTATTTATTTCATGTTAGATGTGTCATAACTTAGTGTTTTTAAACAACCACAATTTCTAATTTGTTCAAAACATTTAAAAAATGAGCATTGAATGGAAAATATCAGAAGGAGACTTTATGTAATTTATGAATGCATACATTAGGCTATTGCTGTGGTAAAAACACCCGTTACTGTATCATGGCTGAAACCTACCTGTTAAGTGAACACAATTTGTCAGTCTGTGCATTGGAAAATATATAACTTGGCTTTTGTGAACAGTGTAGATCCTGATCAGCCTTTGAAACTACAGTCAGATCAAGATCTTCACTGTTCACATGTTACTTAAAATAAGATGGTTTAAATGAGTATGTCAACTTGTGAAGATTGTGATGAGACTAAGCAGATGGACAGGGTGATGCAAACATGTATATTTTACGCCAAGAAGAACTCATTTGCTGTTTCAAGCACAGGCGTCTGTATTTTCAGAACATTTTAAAAAAACCCACTAAAGTACGTGTTACTTCAAAAAGTCTCTCTGTAGGGTTCACTAGAATGATAATGACGGTTTTCTTATCAAAAGAAAATTCAGGTTCCTGTTTTTCAATAAACGGCACACCCTCGAGCAAGCAAAGGAGTTTTAAAGTACTGCTCACAATCTCACTTAAAATGATTTTGCTATTTTGAGATACAATTTATTTGCACATTATGTTTGTCCCCAACCTGCTAAATCAACTATATAATACTCACGATTCTAAACTGTAGATCTTCATACTCGTTTGCCTGAATATTTCTGATATTGGTGGCTTCAGCTTCTAAATTCGTCTAAAAGTTAGAATAAAATCATACAACAAATGACATCGATAAACATGTATTAATATGCAGAGGCCAACCTTTGGATATATTGCACCGAACCCTGGTTGCTCAGTCGGTAGCAATGCGGACTGTCAATCCAGGTGTTGTAAGTTTGAACCCCAGCTCTGCCAACATTCTTTCTGAC
>JAUELF010181748.1:0-10423 GCA_031471495.1 Clinocardium nuttallii | reverse complement strand
GGAACTCCAATATATGCAATTGTCATAATAATTTCAACACTTTTCAATTTTCATACTATCATTTATAGAGATTTCTTATATTTTGTAATTGGTAATTTCAAAGTCGCCTGCTGCACATCTGTTTTTATGTGGGAAATGGTTAAACCCTTATCCACTATCATTACCGATAAAAAACCAAAAACAAATGTCTGTGTATCAGATAACAGGGCTTGTGCTCAATACAAATATTTGCTCATTGATTGTTTTTGTAAAAAAATAAATTTATCATAACCTCTTTTCCATTTATCTTAGTAATATGTTTTTATGTCACTTTCATATTAATATTTAATATTTGTGGATTTAAATGTACTTTCTTTTTATTTCTTCACGTGCAACGAAATATTGCGGCTTCTTTGATTTTTTTTAGTCAAACATTCGTCTTATTTATCGTCTATATTGGGCGACCATTGTTTAATCCCCGGTCGGGTCATACCAAATACTTGAAAGTGGTAGTAGTTATTTCTCTCCATGATTCTAAGTGTTGCGGACGGATGAACTGGCGTAAGGATAAGGCTTCAAATCGGCACTGATAATTTACACAGGAAACGCCGTAAAATGACTGAAATCCTGTTTTGAGCAATGTATCATTTCCAAAAAACACTTGTAAACGTCATCTTTTTATCGAAAGAGTTATATTGTATCCTGTGAATAAACGTGGTGCTCCGATCCTTCAATTTTAGATTTTAAAACCACATTAACCAACATGGAATACCATGATATGTCTTTTGCACTATTTCGCCTGATATTCATTTAGTAGATCAGTGTACGAGAGCCCAGCCCTAGTGGCTCAATCGGTAGCGACTAGTAGATCATTGTACGAGAGCCCAGCCCTAGCGGCTCAATCGGTAGCGACTAGTAGATCATTGTACGAGAGCCCAGCCCTAGTGGCTCAATCGGTAGCGACGCGGGATGTCAAACTAGGGTTTTCAGCCCATCCTAAATTCTTTACTACGACGTTTGACAAAAGTCACTGTGAACTACCTCAAAACAAGCTATTTTTCCGTTTATTTCAATATTTCGATGTTTGCAATCCAGACGAATCAGTAAAACTGGAAGCAGACATCGAGCGTGTTTATAAAACATGAATCGATGTATATTTAAGTTACTTAATTATACATCGATTCATTTTAAAGTCAATACTAAATCTAGGAAAAATATTTTAAACTCTGATTTCATAATATCTTCATAATCCTATTAAACTATAAAGCGAGAACTCGAATGTCTTCAAAAAACTGCTTTTAACTAGCATCTGTCCGAGCGTTCAGTGTGTAAGGGCAATCTCAATACACACCCCGGCACCTCTTTCTTCCATGACAAAATACAGATCTTGTTGAAATCATGAATACATAATCGTTCTAGTTGTGATTGTTTATTTCATTAAAGGCGATGCAATACATCTGATTGTGGTTATGCCTAGTGGAAGCCCCTACAATGCACCTGAGGCACGTCTGTGCGTATACTTGATTTCAATCCAGTGACGCCCCTGACCTATGGCGTTGTTTAACATTAATATTGACATCAATTCATGTAGTTTGGACCGTCGTTGTGTGCATGTTAAGATGGAAACAGAATCTTGTGCGCATGTACAGCTTGAGTGCACGCTCTTCGCTAGTGTTGTTATATAGCTGGTTTTTTTCCTATAGGTTAGCAAGGTTATCATTGAGATGGGTCTGAAGCACGTGGCCGACTCCAAGATAGGCGGAAGTATCGTGAGGGGCATATCCGGTGGAGAGAAACGACGCGTCACCATCGCAATACAGCTGCTTCAAAATCCAAGTACGTAGGCGACTCGTTATCGGTTAAATATTCACAGGGATCCTCTAATACATCCGATTATTTATCCTTTCCCTGACATTTGATGCCTCGTCAGCAGACGAAATTTAGAAAACATTTCGAGAAAAGGATAACTTTCGGCTTATTCTAAGCAATATCTTATTTCTCAAAATATGTGTTTATGCTTTTATAATCCATAAAGTGTTAATGTAGTTCTCATACATTCAATGATTCAACTCAAATATGTTCGAAGCGAAGACTCCAAAATTCGTATCCGGTAATAGTTTAAAAAGACCAACATTGCGATATCAAATAAAATCAAAAAAATCATCCAACCTTCAGTAGATAGTTTTCCCATATATAGATACTTTCTGTCGCATCTACCAGTCGACTTTTGAAGAAGAAAAAGAAACAAAAGGAGACATAGCTCAAAAGGAGCAATTTCTTCTTTAGCCATAATGTGTTTGACTATCTATCATTTATTTATAGACCTTTTCCGTGTTTTTGCCAAGATTTTTAAAAAGTCGTCTGCTGCATATTTATTGTATGTGGGAAAGGGTTAATAATAATTCTTTATTAAGCTTATTGCCTGCCCTTCGTTCAATATACTCGGAAACCAATCCTCGTATCGCGAAAACTCAGTATGTTTCAGAGATTTTTTTCACAGAACTTCATTGTTCGTCACCTAGTTCTAAAAGAATCATGGAGAACAGATTTTGCATAGACTTTACAAATATACAATTTGATCGTAGTTGCCGTCCATGTCAAACTATCTAGAGGTCAATTATCAATAGAGGCAATGCTTGTTAGGATAACAAGATTAAATCGTTAACCCTTTCCCACTTACATGAATTCTGCTAAAGACGACTTTGAAAACACACCTAAAAGAAACCTCCTTTAAATAAAAGTACAACAATTGAATAGAATTGAAACAAACATGGTGACAAAAGGAGACATTGCTCGTTTAGAGCAGTTTCTTCTTTAGACGCCATGTTTTCAAAAAGCCGTCTGTTGCAGAGGCGTCAGAAAGCATCTATATGAGGGAAAGGGTTAGTCTTATTACGTTTACAGAGATTCTACTGCTGGACGAACCCACTTCCGGTCTAGACAGTTTTACAGCCCGGAATTTAGTTTCTTCCCTTGCGGACCTTGCTCATAATGGCGAGAAGATTGTATTATTAACAATTCACCAGCCTCGATCTGAAATTATTAAATTGATTGACCAGGTAGGTTGTCTACACAGAAGGTACTACGTTTTTCAATTTTACAGAGAGATGAAAGACCTCTTATGATCGGTGCTTCGCGTAAAAACAACCTTGGCGTGATACTTAAAAGACTATTCATGTACTATCTTAGCATGGCTTTCAATAACACATGCATATAATTAATTAGTGAGTAGTGTTTGTTTATTTTCGATTTACTGACACAATTTAAGTAAGGCTTAAGTGTTTGTTTTAAGAAAACCCAAAGCAAGGCATTTGCGACCTGAGAATATCCAGACACCATCAGGTTCTGCACTGTTCGCAAATAAGTCAAAGAAAGTTTCACGGAACTTCTGTAAACCAGTATCAGGGGCGTACCTAGGCATACCTCGAGTGTGCACATGGACGTGTAGGCGGGGGTTCAGGGTCAGGATCAACTCAACCCTTACCAATATCAGCCTTTAGTTTTTAATGCATTTCTTTTTATACCTCATCTGACGAATTGTACGCATTGGTTACGTGCGTATACCTGGGTACGCACCTGAGCCTCCATGCACGAAAGTGCTGGCATGTCTTTTACCATGTGTGCAATAATAACGCTTAAGTTGGGGTTTTCATAATACAGCTGAAAATGGAAAATTACACATTACCGTAAAGCAAGAGCATCATGATGTTTTAAGTTTGATACGTTTCGACTCAGTTCGTTCCTTTCACAATCAAGTCATTTAATCGACCGGATTTCTGTCATATGCTCCAAGCTATCAATTGAATTTGATCGTTAAATTATTTTCAACATGCATGCATATAATTGACGTACATGTATTTGCAACAGATGACTTTTTATACATTGTGACAAAAGAGGAAATGGCTCACTATGAGTAATTTCTTCCTTTTCTACAATGTTTTCAATTGTGTTCAATAGTACATGTATACGTTTATGAAGTAGTTGTTACTTGTAAAGATCATACTAACATGTTACATGGGATATCGTGATCATCGATGATGTTATCACAGGCCAAGCCCTTAAAATCAGTCACTTAGATTCAAGTTAAAGCAGACAAAAGGAAGTTCAGTTTCAATCCATTTTATTAGATCAATACATTAGATCCTGTGACTGTAAGGATATTTTAAGATCAGAATCGTTTCCCCGGGCAATATGTACAAGACGAGCAATATAGTATCATTGTTATGTCGTTGTAAAGTGAATTCACTATGTCTTAAGAAAGATGTGTTCTACACAACAATAACGTTGTGAACCCATGTCATATTTCCTCTTTTCAAAATTATGGTGAATATGCTTTTTTACAAACCCAAATTCGCTGACAAGATATTGCACATACGCCTTTAACTTCATTGTAATTCCTATTTTGTCGACCACACGTGACCTATTTTGTCGACCACACGTGACCTAGTTTGACACATCTTTAGCAAACTACTTTTTAAAACAGTGTGATGAGCATTCTCCTTTTGCCACAAGGTGTTTAACACTTTCCAATAGTCATACTTTTACTGAATGAGGTTTTCAATTTGTTTGCTTAGATGTTTTCAAAGTCGGCCGGTGTAACTGTGTTGTATGTGGGAAAGGGTTAACGTCTCTGTCTTTCAGATCGGTATACTGTCTCACGGTCAGATGGCCTATTTTGGGACCACATCAAACATGGTACCTTACTTTAGTGATCTCGGGCACCCTTGTCCCCACTATACAAACCCCACAGACTTTTTCGGTAAATGTATTGATTGTTTTGTTTTTTAAATGGTTGATAAATTAAATTATAATATCCAAGCAAAGCAGAGATAAATATATATAGTTGTAATTTGAAGTATGAGAGGAAGCGGAAAACAGTCTATAAATAGCAGATTGTAACCAATTCCGCTTTTTACCAGTAATGCTGTTACTAAGAGTTGTCTGTTTGGGAAATTCGTCTGTAGTCTATAGAAATTGATACACTCAAGAAGAGCCGCGTGTTGTTATTTCGGGTCTTTTTGCAACTGCTTTGAGTGAAAACTAAGATGGACCTGTATAAGCGGACAGTCTCACCAGAGTTTTAATTATCAGTATACATGTTAAGAATACTTAAATGCATTTTCTGACATAAACATTTAACTTAGCCACAGTAGTAATACGCTAATGCAACTTAACTTGTTGGCACACATCGGAGTGTCAATAAGACAACCCAAATCGCCAGACGAGGCCCATAAAGTACATGATTGCCAAGTATGGCACAGTCAACGAGGCTAAATAAATAGATCTTAGTCAATAGAACTTTAAATGGTTGTAAAGTTCGGTACCTATGAAGGTCAACATGGCTTAATCAACACGAACAGTCAACATGGCTAACTCAATAGATCTAAGTCAATATAACTTTACATGGTTTCCAAGCATGGTACCACGTATAGTCAAAATGGTTAACTTAATTGATCCAAGTCGAACTTTAAATTGTTGCAAAGTACGGTACCACGTATAGTCAACATGGTTTCATCAAAGTATCAAAATAAAAAAACACGTTACAGTGTTGCCAAGTACGGTACCACGTTTAATCAAAATGGCTAACTCAAAGAGTCAAGTCAAACGAAGTGCTGCATATTTGCAAAGTATGATACAACGTACATTCAACGTACATCAATCAATTAAAGTCAATATAACTTTACATGATTGCAAAGTATAGTAACACGTACAGTTAAAATGGCTAAATCAATATATCTAAGTCGAGAGAGGTGTTCCTTGGTGACGTCACGTGAACACCCACCTTTGAAGGTATTGCTATAAGTAGTATTCACGAGCTTGTAACATACGTATTTGTATTTGCTTTTGTGATAACCATTTGTGGGAGGCGTCTAACTACTAGATGGTAAACAAAGAATATCATGACCTGACTTCATGGAGGCGCAGGCTGATATGAATCTACTTTGTAGCCACAACCTCGGCATTAATTTGTTGTGTGACGTGTAAACCATATTTTGACTTATCAATTTTTGGTCAAACTTATATACTTTCTGTCAGTTGATCTCGTGTGTGTTGATAGAGGAGACAAAGTACGAGAAGAGGGGACGACAGATACAATCATAATCGATGTTATATACATGAGTTTAACCAAAGTAATAAAAACCCATGTATATGTTTGACAGTTGATCTCGTGAGTGTTGATAGACGAGACACAGCCAGAGAAGAGGAGACGACTGAAAGGATGCAAGAAGTAACGAGCGCATACGCTAACTCCACACTGCACAAAGATGTGGTGTATCAGATAATCGAGGATACGATGAAACCCACCACCGGCAGACAGCTTCTCACACAGCGCTACTCCTCCTACTATAGGCCCAGCAAGTCATACTTCTTCCGGACGTTATTTACGCTGCTGGGGTGAGGAAACCAAAATGTTGCACGCCGTCTCTGTAGCCTTACCGCCAATATATAGTTCCCACAACTTCAATAACTATAGTGCTGGCTATTCTGATAGGCAAATGTACTATATGTTCAATATAGAAATATCAAATATAATCAAATTTAATCAAGAAGTCATATAATGAATGAAAAGGGAGATAATTATTGTAGTTGTGGGAACTATTTACTGTTGGGAAAATATAACTAATCTCGAGGGAAAATAGTTCCCAACAAATAGAAATTTCAAAATTAAATCGAAAACATCTATTCAAAACATCAATATCTTCTTTGATGGAAGCATGCTAAGTAATTGAACGTGGAAGTTGGTTTTAACAATTCATCGGTAACTCGTTAGAACAATAATACAACATGAGATTTTCACAAGGATAGAGGAAACCCACATTTCTTTGCATACATTGTCTTGAAAATAAAACTGATTTTAATCGAAACTGCCACACTCACCTTCGCTTACTCCAGCCAAGATATTTTTCTACAATGTTTTAAACTTTAATACAAGAATACACTTACATTTAAAGAGATTTAGAAATAAATATTGTATAATTTTGAAGTCGTCTTCTGCGGTTTTGTTTTATGTGGGAATAGGTTAAATGTATCTTATCTTATCTTATATTATTAAATAATCCTTTCTCGCATATAATTCATTTGCAGCAGACGACATTCGAATATATTTGAAAACAGTATGGCAAAGGTGACATTGCTCATTATGAGAAATGTATCCTATTACCACATTGTTTTCGAAAGTCGTCCGCTTGAAGAGGCCTCAATTTACGTCTACACATGGGTTAATTTTCTTCATTTCAGACGAATGACGGTGAACGTGTTTCGAGACAGAACAAGCTATGTGTCACGGATATTCCTGTTGTCATTATTTATTCCATTTATATGTGTATTTCTTGGTCACCTTGGTAATAACCAAACTAGTATACAGAACAGAATAGGTCTGTTATACCAAACAACACAAGTACCGCCATATGTAGCAGCGCTGAATGCTATTATATTGTGTAAGTGTGGTTTTTTTTTATATGCTTTCCGTTATTTCAATCCAAACGAGTTGGCTTTCTTATAGATAGATTGCGTGCCAGACGAAAATGAGCCTTCCTGGTCTTAAGTCTGAAAATTGAAAACGTTCATTCTCAAATTCTGTATAAAAGTCACAACTGTTGTGATCTAATGTATACATTTTTCCAACCATATCTTCAAAGAAGGGCACGAGAAATATCATATAGTGATATTTCCTATATTGGTCAGAATACTCTTTCTGAACAATGTTGTAATGTGAAAATGTAATTAGTTTTTCCTTAAAGGATATAACTAAAGATTGAAATATATTATAACTGAACAATGATAAAAGACAAGTATGACAATAAGCTAAGCTTCTAGCTTTGATATTCTGCAATTTCGATTGAATTAACCCTTTTCCACATACAACAAATATGTAGCAGACGACTTTGAAAACATATTATTAAAAATGTGAAAAATCTCCATTAATGACAGTTTAATCATTAAAAAGAGTTGAACACATTGTGGCAAATAGTAAAATTGGTCACGTTGAGCACTTAAACCTTTGTCATAATGTTTTCAAAAGTCGTCTGCTGCAGAGAAAATTAATTTGGTCTTCTTTTATCTTCAGTTCCGCCGGTGCGAGATCTGTATTACAGAGAATGCAGGGACGGGTTATACTCGGCAACAACATTCCTTATTGCATATGTAATGCACATCACTCCATTCGTAATCATCAGTTCTGCGATATTTAGTAGTGTGGTATATTGGTACGTAAATCATCGCTGTAACACCACAACACTTGTTCAGCTCCACTGTGTCTGTCTTCGTTCAAACGAGCCGCCTATACCGATATACAGGCTCTAAAACTATAGAAGTTGAATTAATGATTTATACTCAAGTATCCGATTGGTCAGATGCAAATTCATACTAAAAATTGACCAATCAGAAGTCTTATTTATAGTATGGAGTTCATTTCTGAGTACGGACAAGGTTTTGAGAGTTTATCCCTTTCCCTCATACAACAATTCTGCAGCAGACGACTTTGAATATATGTTGTCAAAACAGAGAACATCTCTATAATTGAATGGATAACCTATGACTAAAAGTGGAAAACATTGTGGCAAAACGTGTTGTGCAATTTTTACTTTTGTCACTATGTTCAAATAGCCCTCTGCTGCAGAGGCGTCAGAAAGCGTCTATATATGAGGGAAAGTGTTAATAGTTTCTGGCACAGCAACTGATCTCTAAATTGACGCTTTCAATAATGTGTATTTACACGTTTAACTAAATGTTACAAAATAATGCAGATTTCCTGTATATTGGGAAAAGTAATGTCATGTGATAATGTATGATCTTTAAACCATTCCAACACATACATTAACTATGTAGCAGACGACTTAGAAATATTGAAAATTTCTAGAAATATAATGATTAATTACTGTAAAAATGAAAGCATGCTTCTATAACATCTACAATTCCTTATGAGCCGTTCCACAAGAAAATCAACAGTATGGCCTTTGCTGCGCAGTCGCGCATGCTTATCCGGACCGACACAGTACGACTCAGGGGATTTTAGGTATATAGTAAATTAACTAATGATTCCTGAAAAAGAAAATACACAGGAGGCGAAAACTTGTATGTCTGGGTTAGCTTGCGCGGCATGCTTAGGCTGATCCGGGTCGATACGTTACGCTGAGTTCACAATGCTGGTCTTTGTCGTAATTCGGCTGGCTGATTTACGTTTTCTGAAATACTTATTTCAGGGTTACCGGTCTCACACCAGAAACGGAGAACTTTATCCGATATGCTATCCTTGTTTTCTTCTTGCACTTCTTCGGTGAAATAATGGCGGTTCTAGTAATGGGTGCTTTCATGAATCCTGCCCTAGCTAACAGTACTTCCGGGATCATACTGGCGGCATCCGGGTTAATGGCATCGGGATACCTGAGGTAAATAGGATATAATTAACTGAGTTCTAACGCCGTTTCTATTGAGGTTTTACGCTGTTTTAAAGAGCATTTCAGTTATATACCACGGGGGCAGTCGTGTGATCTCTGGTGACTTACCAGTTAAAGTACTAAGCCATTTCCCCACTTATATCATATCTGCAATAGACATCTTTGAACAAATTAATGCAACAATATGAAAGTTCTCTATACATGAAAGTATTATTATTTAACAGATTTGAAAACATTGAGAAAAGGAGAAACTGCTCATGGTGATTTCAAATTGATTTAATTAAGAATAGGACATTTTGAAATATTTTATATATATACTTGCCGAAGTGATTACTTTCAGTTAAACCGATGTATATATGGTATAGACTGCTTAAACCTTTAGAACAAATGAAGCCTAATCATATTTATAGCAAATGTATATTCTCGTTTTAACAGGAACCTCAAAAGTATGCTGCCGTTATTCCAATGGATATCTTGGGGGAATATTTTTAAATACGCCGGTGAAATACTAGCAGCAAACGAATTCCACGATCTCAGACTGACATGCGGTCGGAACGGTAAGGATGGATATTCAATAAACCTTGTCACACGAAACCCTGCATTATGAGGTTTTGAAATAAATAACATTTCTATTAAGGTAGAACATTCCTAACGGACTCGGCGGTTTCCGTTTGAGGTCGTTAGAGACCGGTATTATGCGTCTGCTTGTCGGTCATTTTCGTTGGATTTCGGTGGAAATGACCGACACACACACGAACTATACCGATATCTTACTACGTGTGACGGACTTCAGCGAGACAATACTGTTATTAAATACCGCCGTCATACGACAATTTCCGAACCCATTAGGCGTGTCTACCTAACATTTGCTAACTTAATTGTCAAGTTCAGGTCAAAAATTCCAATAACTTATATGACGTGATTGTTTTTAGGATATATCTTAGTCAGATTGCGCAGGGCGCAGATTTGAAAGTTCTCTGCGTTACGGTAGTATAGAAGAGAACGTATGTCGTAACATGTACGAATCACAAGCTGGTAGTTGTTGC
>JAUELF010181639.1:0-14501 GCA_031471495.1 Clinocardium nuttallii | reverse complement strand
GTTTGTGGTTTTTGGGGATGTGGGGTGTTGGGGAAGCGGGTTTGAAGTTATCAGTACTACTGGTCCAAGTATCCTGACACCTTAGAACTAGGAGTAAAGCTAACCCCCAAATTCTCGAGCGACATGGAGAAAAAACTATTACCACCATTGGTATAGTCTTAAGGTTGATCCGATCAGGGAACGCAACCTTGAGGTCCCGCCCCCAGGAGACGAGCGCTCTACCACTACACCAACAAGGTGTTTTGCGATTTTAAACCCATTTCATAGAGTCTTTGGCATTATTATATCCCCACATTTAGAACCGAGCTCCGGTAGCTCAGTCGGTAGTGACGTGGGCTGTCAATCCAGGGGTTGTGATTTCGAACTCCAGCTCTGCCCACATTAATTAAATGTGATTCGTCTTTCAACAAAAGGCAAAGTTTATGCAGGAAAAGCAGCAAGTTGCTTTGAAAGGCTGTTGTGTTGGTTACTGGCGTGAGTAACCTAGCAACACATGTGTATCTTAACTTACCACCAAATAATTGTGGAAGACGGCATAAAACCGGCATAAATCAACCCCTGTCTAGGAATAAGTATCTGTCACGACCATTACATCATTTGGTAAGGCTTACACAAAAAACTGCGGCGCCTTTCGGACATGGTTTAGCCAGTATAACGCCAAAGAAACAACCTTTATCTTGGATTAAACGTTTCAAATGACATAGTTTCCTTCATTATGTTGATTCCAAATGACAAGTGTTTCTGTTGGGTTAACGAAACCAATCATATATTCGTTACGCCGGGTACCAGACTTTGTCAGGACGCACTTATCTACTTTAGTACAATGGATATAAGACTACGCTACGAGTCGCCATTGATGCCAGACGTTCTAATTTACAATATGCCGAGCAGGGTACCACAATATCTCGCTTCATAACGTCTATGTAAGGTATTACATCTGGGTATTAGACGGTTGAACTGATTTAATCAAAGACAAGTTCAATATCTGCGATCTATTAAAGATAAGGGCATTCACTATCACCTCCTATATTCTGTATTTATTGCATACTTTGATATTGTCCCGTTCACTTTGCATTGAAGAAAGTGGTCATGATTATAGCCTATAACCTATAATATATATACATCGATGCATCGTCTGACAAATTAACTTGAATTGTTAAATTCGGTTAATTCCAATACATTTTACTGAAAACTTGTTGAAAGCGGTGTAAATCATCATACTGACAAGCAACTTTACCTTTACACGATTTCATTGTCGAGTATCATTTGTAAGGTACATGTCCTAGCCTAGGCCTGATTGCATAGTAATGTACCTGGACTTTTATACGGGGACTGTCACTCAATCTCATCAAATTCAAAACAAAATACATCGATATACGTATATTGATGTTGACGACTTCACATTTAATGCTGTCTCGAGGTTACCCTATACATTCAAATATTATTGAGAAGGTGCTTGTTTTATAGAGACAAAATAAAACCCTGTTTGTAATTAATAAAATGGATGGCCGTATCTAAGTTGTAAGAACCTCTAGCCAGATCCGCTGGTCTATAACAAGTTCATTTGTAAATATGAACTATTTATGTTAATTGTGTTGGCAATACAAGATATGGAAAGAAAAGAGATCACGGACGGATAATACCAAATACTTTTAATAAAAGGAGGTTACTGCTTTCCCTCCTTGACGCTCAGGATTGTCGGGTTAGCAATACACTTTATTCGCTGTTGGTCAGTATAACTGGACCAATAGCCATGATAACGTACCCAGGAAACGTTATGATAAAACTGAAAAAGCGTTGAAAGCGGCTTAAAACACCACTTAAATAATCAAATAAATCAAAGGAAAATGCTGCGTTTAGTAGCCACCCTTATAGATCCTGGTCAGGTGGCGAGATTACGCAGGCTGACTTTGCTCTTTATTTACTGATGGCAGAAATTGACACGAATCTAGCAGTCAAACGGTAAAAACAAGTGCAGACGTCAATTACTTTTTTTAATTAGTAAAGAATCAAAACAAATTCAGTATCATTTGAAACTAAGTCTGGAGAAAGAGCAAACACAATTTTCATATGAGATACATTTTGGAAACAAATTTAACATCAAATGACTGTTTTACTAACATCAGATGTTGTCTGCGTATTGTAATCTGAAAACAACAACAACATTGAAGCAACGTTAAAAGAACGTTTCTTGAAACCTTCTAGACCTAATAATCGAACAGTGCAGGTCACATTTTATAAAAAGAGTGCATTGAATCGAAAGGTTTATTTAGATCGACACTTGTCCCAATATCCGTGCGGTCGTTGTTTAAAGAGCGCGGCGGAAGATAAAAGATACTTTAAAAGATACTCTAAAAGATACTTTAAAATATACTTTAAAAGATACTCTAAAAGATACTCTAAAATATACTCTAAAATATACTTTAAAAGATACTTTAATAGATACAGATACTCTAAAAGATACTTTAAAAGATATTTTAAAAGATACTTTAAAAGATACTCTAAAAGATACTCTAAACGATACTCTAAAAGATACTTTAAAAGATACTTTAAAAGATACTCTAAAAGATACTCTAAAATATACTTTAAAATATACTTTAAAGATACTCTAAAAGATACTTTAAAAGATACTTTAAAAGATACTCTAAAATATACTCTAAAAGATACGTTAAAAGATACTCTAAAAGATACTTTAAAAGATACTCTAAAATATACTCTAAAAGATACGTTAAAATATACTTTAAAAGATACTCTAAAAGATACTCTAAAAGATACTTTAAAAGATAAACTCTAAAAGATACTCTAACATATACTCTAAAAGATACTTTAAAAGATACTTTAAAAGATACTCTAAAAGATACTTTAAAAGATACTCTAAAATATATTCTAAAAGATACTTTAAAAGATACTCTAAAAGATACTCTAAAGCATTTCGACGTATCTGCTGCAGACGACTTTTCAAAACATTGTGACAAAAAGAGAACTTAGTCATAATGAACATTCTTTGATTTCGCAACGGGTTGAACAATTGTGGCAAAAGGGAATAGTTGTATGTTAAAATAGTGCTCACGGCCTTTTTACTATTAATCCTTACTCAGCAGTCAGCACACAGTCACCATCGTGACGTATCTGACGTTTCTGTAGCAAATGTCCCGAAAAAAAAACGATAAATTACTTCGAGGTGGCGAATCATTCGAGTGATCGATGATATATACTTTATTCATAAAACATTTCTACCGAAGTATTCATTCGTAGATTGGTTTAGATGCATGTATACATTTGTCGCAAGGGCTAATAAGAGCCGTTCCACGAGAAAACCAACAATGTGAACTCTGCGTAAAGTATCTACTTGGAGCAGTCTAAGTATGTCGCGCAGGCTAACCCGGACAGACACTTTTCGCCTCATGTAGATTTTCTTTTTCAGGAATCATTACTTTATTTATCTATACCCCCGAGACGGACTGTGTCTGCCCGGATTGGCCTGCGCAGACTGTGCAGGCTGATAAAGTACGCAGAGTTTCTTTTTTTCGCGTGGGATGGCTAATATCCTGTTGTTTCTAAGTGGCCTCTTTTCTGAACGTCATAAACATTTCCTGTTCGCAGACGCATTTATTCGCATTTGAAGCAGACGACTTTTGAAAACATTGTAACAAAAAAGAGAAATTACCCTTTATAACAATAACCATTTTGCCACAATGCTTTCATCTCTATTTCATAATTTACATTATATGTGTAGAGTTTTAAAGTCGTCCGCTGTATAATATTTGTTTTATGTGGGAAATGGTTAAGACCATAGATGTGTAGTATCCAGTAATTCACACTTTTAAAAATATCATCCAGTATTGCTTGATAGGAATGAGCCGAGCCCGGGTAGCTTAATCGGCAGCGAGGTGGGCTGTGTATCTAGCTGTTGTGAGTTTGACCCCGGCTCCGCCAACATTCTGTTCGACGTTTGACAAAAATCACTGTAACTAGCGTCATTAGTCTTCCAATGGGCATACAGTCTATGTGGAAAAGTGGAGGTTGCGCGACGTTCTCCAAAGTGTGTATGGGGGAGAGTTGTTCAATTGGTTTTACCTAAACGGAAATATGTTTCACAAACAGGAAACGAAATGGGCTCTAACGAATTGTGTCGTGATAAAGCGGGGTTCTTGGTTGATGTTAGTAGTTAAACTGAAAAATGATGATCTTCTAAGCTTTGTGTCTAAGAACTGCAAATCATTTAGATACATTTGGATTGATGGGTGTCGAGAAGATGTATTCCATGTGAATACAGCCATATGCCTACGAGGACCCCGTAGCTGTAGTAACTGGTATTCTAGTGAATCTGACATTTTATATTCTTTTACATCCTTTATGATACATTTGGGAAAAAAGGAAAACAGTATATAAATAAAAGAAAGAGTTGAAAAGATTGTGGCAAAGTGATAAATTGCTCATTATGAACAATTTCTCATGTGTGCCTCAATATTTTTAAAGGCCGTCTTTTGAAATTACATGTACGCGTGCACATTTACAAGTTTATATGTCATAATACATTATTTCATATCCGTAATAAACCTCAATAATACATGTGTGATTTGTCAATTTCCTTAACGTAGTACTTATGGGAATGGTAATGTATGGAGTAGCATTGACTACCGGAGTAAGATCACACCGGACAGCTCCTCTCTCTAATCAGTTTATACACGAGTTAACCCTTTCGCACAGATAAACGCTTCAGTTGCCTTTGCAGCATACGACGTTTGAAAACAGTGTGGCAAACGTGAATTGATCATGATAAGCAATTCCACCATTTGCAAAAAAAGTGTAATTTTGTAATAATTTTAATAATTATTACATATTTGATAAGGCGTTTTCAAAGTCGTCTGTTACAGATTTGTTGTGAGTGGGGACAGGTTAAAAGGAGTTTATAACAAGCTTAGTTAAGTAATATGTTTAGTAATATCTTAGCAATGTGTATCTTGATCAAAGTATACAAGGCTGACCAGTCATATGTTGAGTAAAATGTGAGCAATGTGTATCTTGATCAAAGTATACAAGGCTGACCTGTCATATGTTTAGTATTATCTTAGCAATGTGTATCTTGATCAAAGTATACAAGGCTGACCTGTCATATGTTGTGTAAAATGTGAGCAATGTGTATCTTGATCAAAGTATACAAGGCTGACCTGTCATATGTTGAGTAAAATGTGAGCAATGTGTATCTTGATCAAAGTATACAAGGCTGACCTGTCATATGTTGAATAATATGTAAGCAATGTGTATCTTGATCAAAGTATACAAGGCTGACCTGTCATATGTTGAGTAAAATGTGAGCAATGTGTATTTTGATCAAAGTATACATAGTATACAGGGCTGACCTGTTATATGTTGAGTAATATGTGAGTAAGGTGTATTTTGATCAAAGTGTACCGAGTATACAGGGCTGACCTGTTATATGTTGAGTAATATGTAAGCAATGTGTATCTTGATCAAAGTATACACAATATTCAGGGCGGGCTGTAATATGTTTAGTAACATGTGAGCAATGTGTATTTCTATCAATGTATACAAAATATACAGGGCACACCTGTAATATGTTTAGTATTATGTAAGCAATGTGCATTTTCATTAAAGTGTACAAAGTATACAGGTCTTACCTGTAATATGTTGAATAATATGTAAGCAATGTGTATTTCCATCAAAGTATACAGAGTATACAGGGCGGCCTGTAATATGTTGAGTAATATGTGAGCAATGTGTATCATGATCAAAGTAATCAGCGTATACAGGTCTGACTCGTTATATGTTGAGTAATATGTAAGCAATGTGTATTTTGATCAAAGTATACAGCGTATACAGGGCTGACTTGTTATATGTTTAGTAATATGTAAGCTATTTGAATTTTGATTTAAATATACAGAGTATACAGGGCTGACTTGTTATATGTTTAGTAATATGTGAGCAATGTGTATCTTCATCAAAGTATACATGGTTGACCTGTAATATGTTTAGTCATATGTGAGAAATGTGTATCTTCATCATAGTATACATGGCTGACCTGTAATATGTTGAGTAATATGTGAGAAATGTGTATCTTCATCATAGTATATATGGCTGACCTGTAATATGTTGAGTAATATGTGAGAAATGTGTATCTTGATCATATTATACATGGCTGACCTGTAATATGTTGAGTAATATGTGAGAAATGTGTATCTTCATCATAGTATACATGGCTGACCTGTAATATGTTGAGTGATATGTGAGAAATGTTTATCTTCATCATAGTATACACGGCTGACCTGTAATATGTTGAGTAATATGTGAGAAATGTGTATCTTCATCATAGTATGCATGGCTGACCTGTAATATGTTGAGTAATATGTGAGAAATGTGTATCTTGATCAATGTAAACAAAGTATACATGGCTGACCTGTAATATGTTGAGTAATATGTGAGCAATGTGTATCTTCATCAAAGTATACATGGCTCACCTGTAATATGTTGAGTGATATGTGAGCAATGTGTATCTTGATCATAGTATACATGGCTGACCTGTAATATGTTGAGTGATATGTGAGAAATGTGTATCTTCATCATAGTATACATGGCTGACCTGTAATATGTTGAGTAATATGTGAGCAATGTGTATCTTCATCATAGTATACATAGTATATAGGGATGACCTGTTATATGTTGAGTGATATGTTATAAATGTGAATCTTGATCATAGTATACAGAGTATATAGGGCTGACCTGTTATATGTTGAGTGATATGTGAGCAATGTGTATCTTCATCTTAGTATTCAGAGTATACATAGCTGACCTGTATCTACATAGCTACAACGATATACGTATAGGGCAGACCTGTTAAATACTGGGTGCTATGTGAGCAGTGCGTATCTTGATCAAAGTATACAGAATATACAGAGCTGGCCTGTATCTACAATAGTTACAACCATATACGTGTGCTTTTTGCCACGGTTTATTCTATTGTTTAAAAAGATGCCACTAGTGCTGGTATGATATATGCACATGTGTATATATAAAAATGGCTTTGATCAGACTATGAATATACATATGCTCAAGTTAGTTTTCATTATCCGCGCATGAAACCAGTCACCAAAGTATTCAGGAATTCTGTGGGTTTTTTTTGTTTTAGAAAAAAATGTGCTGGTATGTTTATGTATGGCCTCACTTGGATTCGACCTCAAACCCCTGGATTTACAGCCCGAGTAACTCATAACTGAGCTAGCAAATAAAGGTATTGTGGCAAAATACAAGGCAATATTTAGTTTAGGTTTAAATTTATATTTTTGTCATCGATTGCAAAACAAGCTTTCAGATTATCTTACTCACGCTCGATGTCTGCTTCCTGTAGACGTAACCAATACTCGCGCCATTGGTGTGGAAACATCTCTTGGAAAGAATCTGCTAATGACCTTTGTTACGAGATGAGATCATTTAGAAATCATATTGAACACATCGGTTTAAGGCAGGTTGATCTATAAGTAATATGTGTTGATAATCCATGAAAACAAATATAGGGAAATCTGGCTATTTACCAGGCTTAAGTGATATCTAATCCAGTAAACAAATTGCTACACGTAATTCATTGTACTCGTCTATATTGCAAGCATTAATTTTCAGTATTGATTAATTCAGTTTACAAATATGAAGAACAAAAACATTGCAAGAAAGGTTCATCATTTATTACCTCTCATGACGTTATTTGTCAAACCGTCTGCTAAATCTCCAAGGTAAGCTATTTAATATCTTATTTCCGATTGATTGTATTGGACTTTTAGCCCACCTAAACATAAAGTGCTTAATGTTAGTTATTGTGGTCACCCTTTGTCCGGCAACAGGTGTGCGTCAACACGACATATCCATTAGAAATATCCAGGAAACAGAAAACAGATCTTAGTGGGAAGTTTTTAATGCATTCTTTATCTGCCATATTTTCATTATTTTTAATCGTAGATATCGTTTTTTTGTCTCTGCACAGTATAATTGAATTAATGAGGAAGCAGGAAGGATTTCAACCCATATAAGAATGGATTATCAGCATAAATATAAATATTAACCTTAATCCTTTCTCACACAAAACATATGTAACAGACCATTTTGAAAACATTTAAGCAAAATATATTGAACATTTCTATAAATGAAAGTAAAATAATTGATAAAAATTTAAATAATTGCTCAATATATTTAAACTTAATTTTTTGTTTCAAACTAAGGTCTAAAGTTTATTTCAATGGGACTCTTTATTAGCTCACCTAAGCACGAAATGCTAGATAAGCTTTAGTGTTTGTCGTCGTAGTCTGTACGTTCGTCTTTTAAAAATTCCTACAAATAACATCTCCTACTAAATCAATGGTCGGATTTCAAATGTTTAACTATTTCCGATCCGTTGAGAAACATATCCACCAGAGGACGGAGCTTGTTACCCTTAAATTTGCATTGTTAAAATTTAAAAAATCTCAGATCTAATTTCTTGTCCTAAAGGAATGATCCGATTTGAAAATAATTTGGCACAACTAATTCTTGTGTGACCATCTACCAAGAATATTGTAATTATTCCGATCCTTTGCAAAAATCTCCATGTCTGAAACCGAAAGGCCCTGAGCTTTGATAGTTGGTGTGAAACAATGTCTAGTAGTCCTCTACAAAGACTGTTCAAAGTATGCCCCTGTGGTTAAAATTGGCCCGTTCCGGGGATCACCTGTTTAACAAAGATATATAGGGAACATTTTTGAGAAACTTCTTTTCTTAAACTGAAATGCCTAGAGATTAAATAGTTGGTGTGTAGCAAAATCTTGCTCAAATAGTGCCCCTTGGGTCAAAATTGCCCACCCCCACACTAGGGTAATTTGTTTTACATAGGTGTAGAGGCTAAACCTAAAACATATTATTTTCTTTAATTAATGTGTAGTATCGTATCTTGGTCCTCTTCAAAGATTGATCATAGTATGCACCTGTTCTGTTTAACATAAAAATATACAGGAAAACAATTTGAACATCTTCTTCTCTGAAAACAAAAGGTATAGAACTAAAATAGTTGGTGTGTAGCATTATCTAGTTGTCCTCTACCAAGATAATCAAAGTTATGCATCTGGGATCAAAACTAGCCCCACCCTGTTTTATAAAGAGGTATACAGAGAACAACTAGAACATCTTCTTGTCTGAAACAAAAAGGCATACAACTTAGATATATGGTGAGTACACAAGTTTAGTGGTCTTCTACCATAATTGGCCCCTCACTCGGGTCACCTGTTTTATGAACAGATATATAGGAAAATCTTTGTAATATTGATGTTAAATACTAACTGGTACATACACATTTCTTGGGTGACCTCCTTAGTCATATTAACTTAACAAAAGACAGGCAACATAGGGTGTGTTTTTGCTCTATGGTCATCTTGTGCTTCTTGTATTGGCTGCAAAATGAGTTATTGGGGTTGACATGACAAATCATTTTGCATGAACTAGGTGGGCGATCCAGGGCCATGGTGGCCCTCTTGGTTTCTTTTAGCTGACTTGAGCACACAATGTTCAAGCTTTGCTGTAGGTATTACCCTATGTCCAGCATCTTGTCGGTTTGCATCATGTGATGTACTGAGTGAAATTCCCACAGTGTAATTTCGTTATTCCTTTCCCAAAGACAATATTGAAAACAGCTAGAGTTTATAACAATTTTGCAAAAGTATAAAATATTCACAATGAGCATTATCTCCCTTTGCCACAGCAATTTTAAAAGTCATAAACACGTTGGAAAAGGTTAAATGTCTCCTCCTTAGCCTCTTGGTCCATTGCAATCACATTTCAATAGAATGTTCCTTAATGGTGGCCCTCTTTACAATGGAAAGGCAAAACTTATGAAAATGGTGCCCTGATTTGAAAGTAATTTGGCCAAATTGTTTATTTGGTGATCCTTTTCATATATTGTTTAAATTGTTTCAATCCTTGAAAAACATTGCTTTTGTATCTTGTAATTGCATTTGAACCATATGCTTATGTTTAACATAGGACATATGTGAACTGGCATACAGGACATGGTTGCATAAGTCAAAACATTAATTATAACAAAATACTGGTATTTTAAACTACAATTAAACTTTCACAGGCTCCGATTTATTAGGAAAGCCTGTTTTTGGTAAAGAAATGAATCATTAACCATTTGTGACTTTCTTTGAGGGCACTCACAAGCAAACTCAATAATCATGTGACCGAATGATGTTTTTCATCGTTTAACATATAGCTGGGCATTGTAGATAGCAATACAAGTACTATGTTAGCGTACATATAGCTCATATACAAATCAACTCTTGACTTTGTCTATTTCGTCCGGTTTCGTTTATCTATTGTTTCAACAGGAAACAGAGTGTCTTTGTTTCCTTGTGACATTCAAAGTACCACTTTACTACCAAGACATTATCAATTTAATGAAGTAGTTTCAGGTATGTTTAACGTAGGAAGAGAATAGGAATCGAGTTTGTGTAAATGACGTGATTGACATATGAAACTTAGAAGGCGAAGTGGCACTGCGACGTAGAAGAAGTAGTTGACGTAGTGTAAATAGTAGTTGTGGTAGTATACAAATATCAGAAAAAGAAGTAGTATTAGTAGAAGTAGAAGAAGTAGTTGAATAAATAATAATAGTAGTATTGGTAGTATTTCTATATTATTTCGTTATGAATGGACAAAAAACATCGGGGTCTATGTCGGTAACAATGTATTATGTAATTGATAAAGATGTACTCTTTTGCCTGAACAAAAATGGCATATGTGTTGGTAAATTGATTTACAATATAGAAATCATTAAACCCGAGTTTAAATGCCCTATAATATATGGAAGGGAATATCCGCCAAAATGCTATAGGTCTTTATGACATTCTTATTTATAAACATTACATGCTCATGTGTCTTGATGACATGCTCATTCATAAATATTACATGCTCATGTGTCTTCATTACATGCTCATGTGTCTTCATTGCATGCTCATGTGTCTTCGTTCTTACATCTTACATGCATGTCTCATCCCATGTGTCTTCCTTACGAGTTCATGTGTCTTAGTTCCTGATTGTATGTTTGACATTTAATTTAAATGCTACAAATGCATGTTATGTTGATAAAAGAGGGCACTCTATATCATGATAATATTCATGTAAAAAAAGTAAGATAACAGTTGCAAGCAGGAACTAAGACGAACGAAGTATGCACTAACACGCATGGAATTAAAGCATTAACACATGGCATTAACATGAATACGGTCATTCATATTTTGACACCAGTTGGCGCTTTAGTTTAAATGGTTTCTCCTTGTATAGTATATTTATCATTGTGTGGTATTTCTCACGGTAATGTCTAACATGCGGAAGCATTACAAGGAAACTGTGGACAATAAAGAATATTCAGGGAAATTAATGCCGACGCTTTTTTACTCTTTGTATATTTAATTATCATATTCACTTAAGAATGTTTTAAATATTTTGACAGTTCCCCGTGTATGACGCACAATATTAACTTTCTGTAAGTTGTGTTTATAACACAGTCTAATGTTCGTCTCGTGATGTACTTCACCGATTGTGAGAGAAAGCTACCTGATCACCGGTTACCTCTACTTTGAAGAGTAGTTACACTTAGGGATCCATTATTAAATGTGGGATATTTTTGTTCATAGAGGGTTATCTCCCTGGAATAAGAATTCAATTTAAAGTGCCACCTGGTGTCATAATATGACTTAGACGAACAATGTATGCACTAATACGAATGGCATTAACACGAATATGGTAAGACAAATCCAAGTATAGGAAAGAAAGATGCAATAAGCATCATACAACATGCACTTGTAAGAATGAGATGAGACATGCATGTAAGAATTAAGGAAGAAGACACATGAGCATGTAATGTTTATAAATAAGAATGTCATCAAGACCCATAGAAAGATGCAATAAGCATCGTACAACATGCACTTGTATGAATGACTAATGAGATGAGACATGCATGTAAGAATTTAGATAGAAGACACATGAGCATGTAATGTTTATGAATGAGAATGTCATTAAGACACATGAGTATGTTATGTTCATAAATAAGAATGTCATTTTCATAAATTTGAAGGACAATCTTGTTTACACTCTAGAAGCCACATTTTAAAATCTGGTTAATACTTAGTATGCCTCATTTTTGGGTTTCAGCATGTTTTTTCAGAATATTTGCCTTGATGGTATCTAGGCTAAGTGTGAATATGGGTCATGTTTTGTCAAAGATCATTTAGCCGAATTTAAGAAAAATCTTGTTTACACTCTGGAAGTCATGTTTTTGTCTTAAGCATGTTTAAACCTTTTCAGAATGTTAGTCTCAGTTATATCTGGGCCAAGTTTGAACATCGGTCATATCTGGTCAAAAACTATGTCACAAGGCACAATTTAAGGGGAATCTCGTTCATATCTAGAAGCCGTCTTTTTAAACTTGAGCAGCTTGATTTTTATTACTTATATCACGGCGTTTTGGGAGAAAGCTACCAATACAACTGTAACATTTATTCTGACTCCAGAGAGTCTGCCGTAATGCTAATCTCACAAGCTTGAGCGCAATTGCCAGAAAGTCATTGCTATTACTTTTAAAGTATATGGTATGACACTGCTGGTGATCGAACCATCGAATCCCCGCATCTGACGTTCTACAAATACACGACCGGGGTGGTACAATTCGCAGTGCTGTCGATTTTTAAGGGAGTGTTGTGTACAAGAATCCCATTTAAGTTCATGTTAAGAAATGGTAATATCTCAGACATAGTGTACATGTAGCTCATTTACCTATTCCCTTTCTCGAGCACTAAGCTGTTGATTTTATTCTTCCATATTGTGACTTGAATAGCTCTCATATTATCCGGATAGTGGAGCTAACGAGTGAGATAATTTGTTTTTCCATATATCGTACCTTGTTTGTGTATGCTTCAAATGCTTTGGGACTAAATGCTTTAATTCAATGAAACAAATTAAAAAATATGTAAGGCCTTTATGTTTTTTGTTAATGTTTATTCATATCGAGTTATTTAACCCTTTCCAAAAACAGCAAATCTCCTGCAGACGATTTTGAAAAATATCTACTCAAAAATATGGTAAATCTCAACACTTGTAGGATAATGACTGAACAAATTGTGGCAAAAATAGAAATTGCTTGTTTTAAGTAATTTCTCCTTTTGTCACGATGTTTTCACACGTCGTCTGCTGTAGATGCGTCAACAAGAGTCTATAAATGAAAAGGGTTAAGAAACGTCATAAATCTTCAACCTGTTAAACACGTATTAATGCTCAGTGCCTTTTATTCATTTTGGATTGGTCCATTAATTGTTAACAGTCTTATACGTGCGGTATTAATCGATTAAGTAGGGGATATCCAGCCACGCTTGCACACCTGATACAATGTATGTTTCTCAAATAAAGGTGATGATTAAGAGAGTGGCATCGGAACCAAGGAGCAAACAAAGGAAGAAGATATTTAAATACTTTATAAATCTTTATTGTGAATAACTGGGATCTATCCGCGCCACGTTGGTATGATTACATCAAATACTCTGTAATTTTTCCCCCAACGTCTCAGTCGAACAAAAGAATAGCAGTATGGATAAAACCCTAGATTATTCGATGCCCTAACCCTTGGTTATCATCGGTGACGGGAGATTGTATCGTTATCAACCACAATGTCTAGGATGACAAGTTACTACCAAAACATAGACGAGTCCAAGCTACAATGACAGGACAAACTTAACGAAGTCGATTACCCAATCTCAATCAAATCAAGTTCAGTTTATTCATTCGGCAAGTCAAGTTATTTTACATCTCTGCAATCTGATTTAGATCACGGAGTGTACACATACGCTAGTTAGAGCGCTATAACACAAACCATCAGGCCAAAAGTCGTTGGTGTATATATATACGATCGATCTAAGTTTAGGGTTAAAATGCTTAAAGTTGCTGAACTCCAGATTATTGATAGTATTGTCAAAGTTTGTATATTATTTTTTATTGTTTATATATTAAGGTATGTAATGCAAGTGCACAACAGGAACAATACTGTGAAAATCGTATGCGCAGGAAGAACAATATACATGAAGGTCCCAACTTCAAGCACTTGATCGCAACTAAATGAAAAGGGTTCGATTAGCACGGATAGAATACTTGCCCACATCGTGACATATAATCAGACAACTATATAAACATAAACATTTTAATAGTATGAGTTGATACTATACTGACGAGATAAAGAAACGCCTCATCGAAAGTTGGCGTTAATTTTATTACACAATTTAAATTTGAGTTGCAATGTCAGAAATGTACATGTAGTCGGACCGATAAATCAAACCAACCTTAACTCGTACGATTGTATTCAGCCCATTGTTACATTCGTGTAACTGGTCACGTTTTTTTCGTGCAGCCCGTGCGTGTCAACCATGTGGTTGTATCGATTACATTTTGGACTGGTACATGTGTTAGTCGACACACAA
>JAUELF010181529.1:0-14501 GCA_031471495.1 Clinocardium nuttallii | reverse complement strand
CATTGTTGAGTTATCACTTGGACAAGCTTTTTACGTTCAAGGTCACTGTGACCTTGACCTTTGACCCGATGACCTTAAAATCATTTGGGTTTATCTACTGGTCAGGCCCAACCTCTATGTCAAGTTTGAGGACCCTTGGTCCAGGCATTGTTGAGTTATTACTCGGACAAGCTTTGGTCTAGTGAGACCAACATACCGACCAACCAACCGACAGACATGTGCAAAGCAATATACCTCTCTTCTTCGAAGGGGGCATAATAACGTATTTGCCTTTTTGAAATTATTTTCGTATGAATATAGAAATATTATATGCATGACAGCAGAGACTGGTAGAGTCTGGTCTTTACTGTCAGTCTGAGCAATAAATACAATGTTTTATTCGATTTTTGAGTTATAAAAAGTAAATATAATATGTAATGGTATATACGTGGCCAAACTATATTATTATTTCAGCAAATAATTGAAGATTTGCTAAAACAAAATGGTGGCGACTGTCAAAAATATCATATTTCTATATTCATACGAAAATGATCTAAAACAGGACATTATTATTTTTATTTATAAGATACAATTGCACTTTGTTTTATTCATCGCTCACCTGAATTATGCAGTGTGATTTCTAATGCAAAACTCACCAAGACAATTATTCTGACAAAGATTCAAATGAAACCTCAAGTGTTAACAAGATTTTCCTTCATTTGGCCTGGTGACCTATTTTTTTTACCTAATATGACCCATATCATCAAGACAAACATTCTGACAAAGTTTCAACTTGCTCAAAGTAAAGAAGGCTGCCTCCGGAGTTTTAACAGTTTTCCTTCAATTTGACCTATTGACCTAGTTTTTAACCCAATATGACCCATAACTTGGCCTAGATATCATCCAGACAAACATTGTGACAAAATTTCAAACTGCTGAAGCAAAAATTGCAGCCTCCATTTGAACTCGTTTCTTCACCGCACTTGACCCATATTTGAACTTGGCTTACATATCATCAAGACAAACATTCTGATAAACATCATATGGCACAGTTTCGAACTGGTCCAAGATTTGATGGATTTGAATGTTCTGATAAACGTTCATGAAGAAAGGATGCCAAATGTAGCCTGTAGATTGTTAACAAATTGCAGACGGACTTCTGACAAAATGAGATCACAATAGCTCACCTTGAGCACTTCGTTCACAAGTGAGCTAAAAAAGACCTCTTGTGTTAACACTGTTTCCATTCAATTTGGCCTAGTGAGCTAGTTTTTCACCTGATATGACCCATATTTGAGTTAAGTTGATGATGCTTGGATGATAATAGTGGTCTCTAGAGTGTCAACAAGCAAATTGTTGACAAAGGACGATGGACAACGGACAGAAGGAGATCACAAAAACTCAGATGAGCTAATAATAGATATAAGAGAATATCAAAACAAATATTCTATGATAGTTTGTATCATTCTGATAAAGAAGATATTAAAATAAGAGGGCCAAGATGGCCCTAAATCGATCAACATATCTCGAAAACTGGAGACCTATATCAATACTTAATTTTGATTATAAAATAGCAGCGAGAGTATATTAGCAAATAGGTTGCATAAGCTTGTTTACAAAATAAGTAATATGGATCAACAAAGGAACAATCATGTACATCAAAAACAGATTCATTAGACAAATTCTGAATATCATTGATATGCTAAACTATTACATATAGATTGAGACATAGATTTCCTAAATTTCATGAAAGCTTTTGACACTTGAGAATGGACTTTTCTATTTGAGTCTTCACATATCTTTGTTTTTTCTTTATTCAAACTGCAAACTTTAATCTTGTATCACAAACAATGTTTGGAGGTCAAAATCCTCTGTATTGTGTTGACAAGCAATTGTTTACGGACGCACAGGCTGTATTATAGCAATTTTGAAAAGATTTGTTGTATATGGAAAATGGTTAAGCAATATTTTCTCGACATTAACTTACATTTATCTAAACACTAAAAAAAAACACGAATACACTTACTCATAAACAAGCAAATACATTATATATATAGTGAAGCGAAAATAATACTCAATCGATCACTACATCATTCAAGCGATTTTTTTGTTTTCGTTATTTACTAGATTCATAATTGAAATTGAGGATAACCCCTTTATACCTTTCACTGGATGTATAAGAGACTCTTTGACTCAAAAAGAGGTCACATCAACAGTGAAATGTTCATCGAAAATTGTAGACGTTTTCTGCAGCAGGCGGCTTTTTGAAAACATGGCAACAAAAACAACAAGTGCTCACAACAAGCAATTTCTCCTTTTGCCACAATGTTTTTTATCTCTTTTCAGTTATTTTACCTATATTTATGGAGCTTGTCCATGCTTTTCCACAGATACTTTCAAAGTCGTCTGCTGCGGAAAGGGTTAAACAACACCAATAAAATGTATTCCTTCCACAGCAAAACACATAAAAGTAAACTTTCAGGATACCAGATAAAGTAATGTGTTTATAACAAATATTGGCCATCACAAAATAAATCGGATTTGAAATAGATTAGACGTATTAAAAGAAACTAAACAGTTAAATATCAGATACAATTAAATACAACATATCTAAAATACAACATGTATTTGAGTCAAGCGCTATCCAATGCTTCAGTGTATCTCAAACATTGGTTATTTGTTAAAACGTTATATGTACAAATCTGTTAAAACTCAAGTTGAAACTTCTGAAGGAGGTTTCAAGGTAATGAACTATATATTTCTTGCAGGTTATCATCTAAGGATTTGAACCTTGAACTTAAAAACCTGCAGTGTCTTTTCAGATTTCCTTTTTGCCGCAAAGGGGATTATAGCATAGAAAATGTTAATTTTTGGATTTGTAATCATTTTCAAATAATCATAGAGTTATATATATATATGAATTGTCAATGTACATGAAAAAATAAAATTTAAAAAATATGCCTGTCATGGGGGCACAACTCTGGAATGACTTAAATGATTTGACCATTTTTTTCCATTAACATTAACAGGAAGTTTGAGAAGATTGGATAAGAATTGTGGAAGCTAAAGAGAAGACAATGCCTATTTGGTCAAAATTTGGATAATTCAAGGGCCATAATCCAAAAGTACCGTGGGTAATTATGCTGGTTATTGTACTTAGCCCCGACATTATGCTCACAAACATATTCACTAAGTTTCACAATTGTATGAAAACTGTTTGACTTACAGAGCAGGCAAAGCTAATTTGGCCAATTTTGGATAATTCAAGGGCCATAATCCAGAAGAGCCTTTCATGGATTAATGACCTTAGTTGAAACATTATGCCCACAAACATGTTCAACAAATTTAGTAAAGATCGGACAAAAACCGTTCTACAAAGAGAGCGGACAAGGCTAATTTAGCCAGATGTGCATTGAGTGATCCTCTTCTAAGATTGTTGAAATGTGTTTGATGATATGATCTGTTAAAACATGACTTATCTTATATTTAGTCTTGACCCTTTGCCACATACAAGAAATCTGCAGCAGGTTACTTTGACAACTTTTAGGCAAACATATAGATAATCTCTTTAAATGATAATATAATTACTGGAAAAAGTTGTAAACAATTTTGTGACAATGCAAAATTGCTGCAGGGGCATCAGAAAGGGTCTATATGTGGGAAAGGGTTAAATTGGTTCTTTCTAAGGTGAGCGATCCAGAGTCCTCTTGTTAACATATTCTACAGTATCATTCCTTCAAAAACAAATTGACAATCAATAATTCAATAATATCACATTCAGTACATTGTTAATATTTTTAGCTTATTATACTTTTCTCATCTACATATATCTATTTTTGCATTTTCCACCTTAAAAGACAACAAAATATCCTTTATAGCAAAATGTTAAATATTATAAGGGAACATTCAAGATCTTTTTTTTTTACCTCACCTGATAACAAAGTGCAGGTTGAGCTAATGTGATCACTCGCCATCCATCTTATGTCTGACTGTTCCCATTTTTCCTACAAACAATTTCTCCTCCTAAAACATTAGTTTAAACTTATTTATTTTACATTGATTGAAAAACAAACCTTTGGCTTAGATTAATCACTCTTGATGTCTGCTTCCTGGAGACTTAACCAGTACTCGTACCGTTTGTGTGGAAAAATCCCAAACTCAGGACCTACTCATCACGGGACGCAAACCAGGGACCTTTGATAAGGGAGGCCGACACTCTACCTCTGCACCACTGTCTTCCTAAACCATTGGACCAGTTTCAAAATTATATCACAGGAAGTCTTTCCTCTTTTAAATTTGTTGAAATAATTGATTTCCATGTAAAACAAACTGTGTTTGCTGCAGCATTAGAAAAAGAGAAAAATGTCAAAACTCTAAAAATCTTCTTGTCAAAAAGTACTTTCAGATTTAAAAATTCATTTGCACAAATTTTCTTGGAGGACCCAGCATGGCTGCTAGGAAGTCAAGTTTGATTTCCTTAAATTTGTACAGTAAACATTTTACAAATCTTGTCCATAAGAACTGGTCCGAGTTTAAAATTATCTTCTCATCCAAAAGTACTTGTCGAGTTCAAAATTAATTTGCACAAATATCTTTTGGCAACCCTCTACCAACATTGATGAAATTATTGGGATCCGTTAAAAAACCTGGCTGCCCTTTTTGGGAACTTGTTTTTCTTATATGTATATAAAGTGAAACACATTAAAATCTTCTTCTGCAAAAAGCACCAGCATGATTTGGAAATAATTTGGCACAAATGGTCCTTGGTTCACCCTCTTGAAAGATTGTTGATATTATTCTGAAATGATGAAAAACATGGCCCCCAGTGGCAGTGCTTTTTTCCCAGAAATGTACATTTTGTGAAAACTTTAAATATCTTCTTGTACGAAAGCACTTGGTCGATTTAAAAATAATTTGGACACAAAACTCTTAGAGTGACCTCTTCCAAGATTGTTAAACAAATTTTGATCTATTAAAAACATGGCTGCCAAAAGGCGGCCCGGGGATTGTTTTCCTGATATGTATATATATATTGAAACATTTCAAAATCTTCTTGACCAAAAGTAAAAGCCAGATTTGGTCACCCCCAACCAAGATTGTTCACATTTTTCAGATTCATTGATAAACATTGCCAAGATGTGGGCAGAGCTTGTCTTGCTTAATTATATGTATAATATATTTATAACTTTGAAAACTATTTGATCTATTAATTAATAAACGTGAGCAATATAGGACCATCATGGTCCTCTTGCTTTCAATTTGTATGTCTGAACTAATTCAAGATCTCTGCAATCGGTCCAAACGCTATCACAGTCAGACATGTCGTATCTTGAAGTTATTGTGTTTCACAAATTTACTATTTTTATACCTAAAGGAAAGAATCTTACTGTAAAACATGTAAACAAAAACAGAATGAATGTATTAGAAAATGAATATTATATAATTTCATTCATCTCATCATGGCAAATAAATATTCCAATTATTAGAAAATCCTTACAACAGATCAACACTAATAGCAGTGACCCCAAGGATAATTAATGACCGCATTCCATAATCACTCAGAAAGCTTCAGATGATAGTCAATGAAAGAGATATGGTTCCAAAATAGTACCCTGTGGAACACCAAGTAAAGAATAAACAAAACCTGATCTTATTGGTTTAACGCTTTTGGCTGCATAAAGGACTTAAGTGGAATTTCTATTTTTGGCACAATGTTTTTGAAAGTCATCTGCTAGTGAAGTGTCATAATGCGCTTATAAGTGAGAAAGGGTTAATTAACACAACTACTTATAAAAAAACAAGTTATAAAAGATGACATATCCATTTTCAATGATTGTAATATAACAAGCTGTGTTCAACCTCTTGTTTGTTACACACTTGTTAATATTACTATGGATAGAATTCCAAAATAAAACATTCAAGAATAAACAAACTATTCCTCCTTAACTCTTTCCCTCATACGACAATTCTGCAGCAGACAACTTGAAACATATTTTGTCAAAAAATGGAAAACCTCTATAATTGAATGGATAACCTTTGACTAAAAGTGGAAAACATTGTGGCAATAGGAGAAATTGCTCGTTTTGAGCAATTTCTACTTTTGTCACTATGTTTTCAAAAAGCCGTCTGCTGCAGGTGTCAGAATGCGTCTACATGAGGGAAAGGGTTAGCTCCAAAATGATTTTATGGTAAACAAAATCAAATAGTCTACATGTACTTTTCAAAAAGTCATGTCAAGAAAAATCTTTATATAATTAATTCTTTAAAATCATTATTTTACATTCCAAATAATGCTCAATATGACATACTATTTTTTTATCACATCTTTTTGTCAACTAGATGCTTAACCCCCATTTTCCCACATACAACAAATTAGAAGCTTACAACTGCATAAACGAGAATTTAATTATTAAAAGCAGTTGAAAACATTATGGCAAATAGATAAATTGCTGCTCATCATGAACAATTTCTCTTTTGGTAAAATGTTTTCAAAAGTCGTCTAATAGAGAGGAATCAGAAAGCCTCTGTTTGTGGGAAAGGGTAAATACATTTTTATGAATTTTATAAAAGACATGCATATGCATCTGCAGCAGATTGGCAAAAACAGTAATTGCTCATAATGAAAATGCTTGCCAATAAATATACTTTCATTAATTTTTTTATAGATATTTTACAGGCTTTAATTGCCTGGATGTTTTTTAAAGTCATCTGCGGCAGATATGATATACATGTGAGAATAAGGCCTATCTGTATTGCATTGACCCATTCCCTCATATAGACGCTTTCTGACGTCTGCAGCAGATGGCTTTTTGAAAACATAGTGACAAACGAAGAAAACGCTCAAAACGAGCAACTTTTGATTTTGTCACCATGTTTTCAACTCTATTCAATAATTGTTCTTTCATTTAAAGGGAGTTTCGAGTATGTTTTTAAGGTCGTCTGCAGCAGAGGTGATGCATGTGGGAAAGGATTAAGTTAACACAGTTTAGTCTTCAGTTCCATTTATCATAGGTGTACCAAATGTCCATTTCTTCTTCTACAGAGCACTAGATAAAATGAGTATTTCAAAATCCAAAACACTTATTTGACACCCAAACCCTATGTTGTGGGTACTTAAAAAGAGCTCATTGAGTAATATGGTTGAGTCATAAGAGAACTACAGGTGTGACAAGACAAATTCACTTCTCATTATCTACATAATATCTCACATAAAACAATGTCCAGCTATTCGTCATAGATAATACTAGTCGGACCAGTTGATACCTTGGATACCTCTCTCGTATAACGCATACCGGTAGGTGGGGGATGTGAGGTAAGTGAGGTAGGTGAGGTTGGTCTGGTATACATATTTCTCTTAGGTTCCATATGGAATACTGGGGCTTGTGCTGTACCAGAATACCTGTGGGTGTTGTGGTTGGTCCATTCACGGCTATCTGACACACGCCCTCTATTACTGAAATTAGATTACATGACAGAATAATTTTCTTTTTGACAAGAAGATTTTGATTTTTTCTGCAATTTCCATTCTTTTTGATGCTGCAGCAACCAAACGTCTTCATGGAATTAAGTTGCAGATTTGTTTCGGCAAAAACATTAAAGTGTATTCCAGTACATGTAGTTTGTTTCAAATATATTTAATCCTCTCTCACATACAGCAAATCTGCAGCAGATGTCTTTGAAAATACCTAGGCAATAATGTTAAATATTTCTATTTAAGAAATGTTGATTATTGACAAGAGTAGAAAACAATGAGTCAAAAGGAGAAATTGCTTCCAAATAGAGCAAGTATTATAGTAGAAGATCATTGAGAAAACTATTTTGTTTTTTCTATTTCTCACATAGCTGTTTTTTAACCCTTTCCTACATACAACAAAACTGCAGCTAAAGACTTTGATAACATCTAGGAACAATTCTTGAAAACCTCTATAATTGAAAGTTTAATGGTTGGATCGAGTTGAAAACATTGTGGCAAACAAAAAAATTAAATTTTTTCTTTTGCCACAATGTTTTCTAAAGTCGTCTGCTGCAAAGGCGTCAGAAAGCGTCTATATGTTGGAAAGGGTTGATGGGTCTGTTACTCTGTATCAATTAAAACTTTAATATTTTTAATAGGGAAAACATACTAAATGAATTATTCAATGAATTGACCGGTGCAGACGGCGGTCAGTGCACCTAACCATGTTTTCCTGGCTTTCCCACACCAGTACTTACACAACATTCTTTCGAAGCCGCTGACTACTTTCTCACATAAATCAAAGGCCATATTATCACAAAAAAATCGGATTGTCTTTCCCCTCATAAAAGCACCCCATACACGAAAACACACTAAAACTGCAAGCAATTCTAAAGCACTGATGTGTAACTTCTGATCCAAAATGGTAGGAAAATCACTATGGAAATATCTACCTTCTAAAAACCTACCACAACCTGACAAACAACTGTCTGAGCTGAAAATAAAATCTGGTTTAGACCAAAAACAGTGATCCAACAATGAAATACCGTTATATATTGGTAAAAACATATTCCACCAAATCATTTTTTTTAACGTCGTCTGGAATACTGAATCTGCCAGAGGGGCTTGAATATTTCGAATGACAATATCTTTGTCAGTTTAAAATCCTATTGATAAATACCCTACTGGATTTAACGCAAGCACCAATGAAATTTAGCTTTCCCAATAACATGATGATAAGTGGCATGATGTTTTGACAACCAGCCAAAAACTAATTTAATTATTTCATTTAGTTTCTCTAAAGGTACATGTATTGACATAGTCAGACTTCTAGTGTCAAAGAGAATTCCTAAAATATATAATTCTTTCAGAGGGTTCACAAGCTTTATCAAGGGCTTCCTCAACACCACCTTAATAAAATATTCTCCTTATTAATAAAAAGGTAAATTGTGCAACATCCCTTTTTCCTACCCCACCAAAATCATCCAAATAGTTAGGAACTGCAAAACCCATATTGAACATCATAAAAGAAAAAGAATTTGTAACCCTTTGACAAATATGAGCTGACGAACGAAGACCCATGGGTAGTACAGTGTCGCAAAAAAATATGTTTCTTCCATTGAAATGCAACTAAATTATAATTTGAAGGGCATATACTTATTTGTCTGTAGGCCCTTCTCAAATCAAGTGTATACATTAAAGCCCCATGCCCTTGTTTAAAATTAAACCAATAAAATCATCTATTTTAGGGAAAAAGAGGTCAACTTTATCACCTAAATACGAATTCTTTGACACAAAACTATTTACACTAGTCCCATTTTATGGAAAACTTAAGTCGAGAATGACCCTTCTCTCGATATTATCAGATCTTGGGACTGAATTCAAAGGCGACAAAAGTAAATGTTCCTCAAAAGGGTTACATTTAAAAGGACCCATAATTGCGCCAAAGTGTGCCTCCTTAAACAAATATCTTTCAATGTCCTTTGGAAATTCTTCTGCTCCATTATGGTGTTTAACAACAAAATTCTGATCATTACATTCCCTTTCATCTGGATTAAACCCTATTGGAAAACCAAATCTTAATAAATCGCATACTTGTAAATCATTATATCCATTAAGCATCTTTTTCATAAAGTCTATGTTAAATTTTAAATTAACAGGAATTTTCAACCCTTCATAATTATATTTTTTTGACTTTTTAACCAAATTATGATTGCGAATGTTTTTAATTGTTTCATCAATCAATACAGGTTTTACTTTTTTACAAATTAAACAAGTCCCTGTATGATTACAAAAGTTATTGTCAACCAGATTAGGAGATCTCCAGAATTTTGGTAATAAGGAATTGGCAGCCCTTTCTATAATTGCGAGTCTTTGCTTGGACATTGGAAAAAGTCACAAGGTAGTATTTGGGCAAGCAGACGAACATTCAGGATGCTTAAGTTCCTTTTTGTCTTTTGCCAACAAAAAGCACAAATATGCTTAGCCAATTTCATTTTCCCTTTTACATTTAACACATGGGATTCCTTAAATTCGCATCTATTACGTTGAAACTTGGAGCAAAACCAAAACCTTTCATCAGACTTTGGCGACGTTCAGCCCTTTGAAAAATCTGATTTATGCCTAAAGCCATCATAATAACTTGGTTTTGTCTTTGATTTGATGGAGTTCGAAGAAGCAAGAATAGCATTTTCAATGTAGTGAAAATCCTCTACCCACTTCCTATAACCCAACTCGACCTCCCTCAAAATTGCAGCATATAATGACTTAAGAACACTAAAAGCAAAGGATCTATTTACATGTAGGTACATAAGCCTTTTCAATAACTCAAGGCGTGCAGACATTTCTTTGGGAGGAGTCGACTTTTGAGAAATTATCTCCAATTCACCATCAACAAACATATTTAGCTCTAGATCATCGAATTCTAACGAATTATTTACAAACTCAAACCTAAGATAAGCATGCGGGTTTCTTTGAGGATCAACAACAGAGTCCGAAGATTTTGCTTTGATACCAGATTTTTGATTTGCGTCGTCTTTCTTTAACTGATCTTATTGTCACTCTCCTGATCAGAACTCTCCTGCTGCTCCTCAGAACTAGAGCTATTCTCAAAACCTAAATTGTTTAACTCGCTTCTAGCTCTCGAAAGCAAAAATCAGTTTGTTTTCTTAAATCTGACACATTAAACCCCGTTTCGTTACCTTTTGCTTTCGGTATCACTGACTTCGCCGCACTCGAACCACTTCGTAAGGCAACCAGGGAATCCTCCTACTCTTTGATCTGTTGGCGTAGTTGCTTAATCTTTCTCTTCTTCCAACGCACGCAGCCGCTTCTCCAATCTATCTTTCTCCTCAATAAATTCAACACCGGATGTTGGTCCTTTAGCCTTTTCCCAGCTGGCGTCTTGTTCCTCTTCCTTGGGATAGTCCATTAAAATGTTTTCCTTAGACGAAAACCCTCTGTCATGCAACTTGCTGTAATCCTTGACAGCTTGTCCTCTAGATGACCTTTGGTTCGTCATAGATATCCTATCGTAAGGGCGGTTCGCCACTATCCCATTGCTAGCCTATTTTCGAAAAAAACGATTAGAGCTGTAACCGAATCGAACAATTGTGATTCTTCGGCGAAATCGAGTTCTGATTAGTAATAATCTGCCTTTTCTACGTTTTCATTTGTTCGACCGTATCACGAAAACCTTCCGCTTGCATATATAGTTCCAACGCGTGACCACACTCCGAACTATTATTTACCTCAATGTCAGTGGTGTTACGTAACGTAAACCGTGATGTGACCCCATTAGTTTACACAGGGTCTTTCAATAGTACATTTGAAATATCCTGGTTTAAAACAAACGACTTATATAGCGAAATATGCACATCACTGTAAATAAAATTATTGAAAGGAGTTGAAATCATTGTGGCATAAGTAAAAATTGCAATTTCTTCTTTTGTCACAATGTTTTCGAGTGCCGTCTGCTGCAAATATGTAAGCATATGTTATGGTAACATCCTCCCCATGGAGACGGAACGCTTTCTGTGTATTGTTGAAAATGGAGCTATTGCTTACAATGAGTAATTTCTTCTTTTCACACAATGCTTTCAAACACGTTTCAAATTAATTCGTTTCATATTTAAATGTTATACATTCATTTATTCTTTCTCCTTTCTGACCAAATTCTGAATAACTTGCTAGATATGAATGATAACGAGCAGTTAATAAATAATAATATATGTTTGATAATCAGCAAGTTTGTATTTTTCAACGATGTTTTCGTCACAATTCAAAATAAAACTTTTATTTATTCAGGTCAAGATTGTATTCTTAGTCCAATGTTGTTTGCTGTATATTTAATCTATGTTGTCAAGGGTAAGGAAGACTGTAAACAAACTTGTTATTGCGTAATTCGGCCAAAGACATAGTTTAGTCCTACTGCGTATACATGCAATGGAAGAATGTTACGAACGGTCTTACCGCTACTGGGGAATTGATGGTTACACAGGTCGAGTTTTGTCTTGAATAGTATCATGTCGCTGCAATCGAGGGAATCCGCTGTGGTCGAGTGATAAGCGTCGGGGTATTAGAAACCGATTAGTTTTCGATCCCCGGTCGCACCACTGCGGTCATGGTTGAGTGTCCTTGGGCAAGGTACAATTTTTAGTCCGTACTGGTTTGTTTACTCAGATCATGGTTAAGTGCACTGTCGCCGTGATATAACTAAATAATGTAGAAAGCGGCGTAGAACCAAAATGAGTAAATAAAACCCAACTAAGAGATCAAAATTAAATCTACAAATAAAAGATAAGTTAGTTTCAACATTGATTGATTGGGTTTAAAGCCGTTTTTAACATTTTCCCAGTTACATCACTGGAGCCAGCTCACCTACAAATGTGTTTCCTGGTTTTCTCACAAGAATCTTAAATTCCCAACAAACTTGGAGCTTTTTCACAAAGACTTAGCACAAATGTATTGGTGAAAGACGAATGATGCATTTCGCATTGACTTTTGTCAAACGTCTGAAAGAAAGTTGGCCGAAAATGTCAACATACACACGAGTTAAAACCGTAAGGTCATTATTTATATAATAATGTAGGCGCTTCTAACGTTTCTTTGACTAAACGTTTATATGCATTTGCGTTAATTGAAAACTCAACGTCCGTCCATGTGTAATCTATACCTAGAGGTAGCTGTTGACAAATAAAGTTTACATTTAGTCCAAATAGGTTTGGACAATTTTACTTGTACTGTCCGTTTCGGAGATACAATTAAATTTCAGATACTTTACAAATACCATATTCTAAGCTTCCCTAAGCACAGAAGTGTTTTGACGCATCGAAACAGTCTTCTTTTATCAATTCATAATGAGTTGTCACTGTCTGTAAAACCTTTGAAGAATAATCCAGCGTCCGGTCGGCTGTCTGTCTGAATGTACATTCGTACGTCATGAATTTCATGTATTGGCCAAAACGTTTATGAGGAGAATGGCAAAATACTAGTTATCCCATTTTCTATTAGTTCTTCGATTATCTTAATTAATTTCCATTTTTATGTACCATCACCATAACGTTAGCATGCTGCGATGGAGTGTGTATGTATATGTTTGTCATTTCAGGTTCTCACTTATTATAGGACTTCGTATGACTTCGTATACAACAAATGCATTTCGTGAAATGCCCTTTTTTCGTAAATGAGTGTTTCCAATCGTTGTATTTTTTTGTCGGGAACGACTAATTGTTTGTCCGTCTTTGTGTTCATCAATCCGTCCGTTACGATTTGCGTTAATGAGTCAAAACTGTGTACCTGCTTCGCAGATCAATTTCAAAATCGTCACACGTATGCATAAACATAAGGTTTAAAAGATCGAAACAATATTTTGAACACAAATCTGATCTGGGTTTTTTAAGTGTAAAACTCATTTCTTTTTTTCATTTCTTCGGTTATTTTCTCAAAAGACTCCAAATTGTCAAATTAAGACTTGCTGTATAGGAACTTAGATGTGCAGTACCACATAAACATAACTCTTACATGCTTTCAATTGTCTTCCATTTTTCAGCTTGATTACAATATGACAATATAAATTGTGGATATAAGAGATTTCTGAACGGGAAATATTTTAATAAAGGTTAATCATTGTTAAATTGTTATAAACTGTCCGAGATGTGATATTATTGGAAAAAAAACTATTTCTCTCATTGTTTTAATCTGTCAAATTATTTGTGACTACACATTGTTACTGTTATCTTACATTTTTACATTCTTAGAAGGTTTGTTCTATGTTAATAAGTTGTGAAAATTGTTTAACATCTGGTGCCATTATAGTATAAAGTCAATATAACTCAAAATGTACATAAATGTTCACTGAGTGGTCCTCTGTTTTCTTTTAAATTGGTCAATATCAAAACAATATGATACATTGAGGGTTATATAATAAAACAATTATGGACTTTTCAGCCTCGGTCAATAATTATTTTTTGAGTGCATATCACATCATGTATAACAGCTGAAAAGTCATAATTGTATACTAAATAAAAAAAATGTGCATTTTCCGGTTTTCGATTTAAAGTGACTAACGTTACGATGTCAAACCACTGACGTCATTTTCATAGTTTGGTTTCCGCGCTGTAACAGAGAGCTTAAACCTTGAAACCAAACTAGTAGTGTGGCTGACGTCATTTTCATAGTTTGGTTTCCGCGCTGTAACAAAGAGCGTAAACCTTGTAACCGAAATAGTAGTGTCACATGAGTACTTGAGTGCTCTGTATGGAGTAAAACTTGCAAAATAAACTCATTTTGCTGAGCCCCGGTAGCTCTATCGATCATAAACATGTGGACTGACGATCTGCTGAGCCCGGTAGCTCTATCGATCATAAATATGTGGACTGACGATCTCTTGAGTCCCGGCTTCTCTATCGATCATAAATATGTGGACTGACGATCTGCTTAGCCCCGGCTTCTATATCAATCATAAACATGTGGACTGACGATCTGCTGAGTCCCGGCTACTCTATCGATCATAAATATGTGAACTGACGATCTGCTTAGCCCCGGCTTCTCTATCGATCATAAATATGTG
>JAUELF010181418.1:0-14503 GCA_031471495.1 Clinocardium nuttallii | reverse complement strand
ACAAATAATTAGCACTACAAAAATACCTCTCTTGTATACTCCCATGACGGTCCCTCATGTTGGCACGATGTAAATGTGACGGACTGTCGTGCAACGGTCACACATATATTTTCATCAATTCTGAGTTGCTTGGATGCAGTATATGCAAACACCTGATATAAAGTCACACACAAGAAAAATAACATAAGCACATGCAGAACTGTGAATGGACTGTTTCACCTGATGCCAAATTGGTTCACTCCTAATTCTTGATTATTAGTTCATGAAATGGTACCAAATTTAATGCATCTGCAGCAAAATACTTTGACAACATTCTGGCAAAAAGAGAAATTGAGAAATATGTTAACTGAGACCATTTTCATGAAGAAATTCACAACCAATTAGAATTGTAAGACCAAATGGGACCAGATTATGAGTTAATAAAACGTAATGATTAACTCCAACTGAATATACAGGCTGCCTTTGCCCTGGCACCATAAAATACGACACCAGAATAATTACACCATCATACATGTATAATATAAAACCTAAAATACAAAATAAACTTTGTGAAATTAGTAAACTAACAATATGCTGTTCAACAGATAACACAGTATTCAACTCCTCATTCTAGTTTTGACATCAAGATCATAATTATATATATATAAAAATCTGTCAACCAGATATGATGTTTTAAAAGTTGACTACTTTGAAATCATGAGAGACAGATATACTAAAATTGAACAAAATCTAAGTAACAATTTTCAGTAGTCATAAAAAGAGTCTGTATCAGACGGGGGTAAACAAAATTCAGACTACATTATGATGACTTTGCAGCAGTCAATTTTTAAAAACATTTTATTTATTACATATCTTTCATCCTGTGATTTCAAAGCAGACGACAGTTAAAATAGTGTAACAAGAAAACAGTGATCACTATATTGTCTGTTGAAAACCCCTACATACATTTCTAAAACTTGAGCATTTCTTGTCTGATCTAAATACCTCTTATAAGAAGAAGATAATTATATTGAGAACCCACAACGTAGGGTTGAAAATTGAAAAATAAGAGAGAACATAAGAGCAAAGAACTACTTAGTCATCTGCCCTCCGAGTTAACCCTTTCCTATATACAGCACATCTACAGCAGACAACTTTGAAAACATCTAGGAAAGATCTATGGAAAATCTTTATAAATTTAAGAGTGGAAAACATTGTGGCAAAAGGTGAAATTAATTGCTCATAATGAGCAATTTCTCCTTTTGCCACGATGTGTTCAAGTCATCTGCTGCAAAGGCGTCACACGGGGTATGTATGTTGGAAAGGGTTAAGAATACAGAACTGTATATAAGAATTATACAAACAAAATTCACCCAAATCATTATCATATCCCATTTTCAGAAGGAAATTATGTTTCGTTAATAGTAGGATTGAATAAATCAAACAAGAAACGTTCAACATCCCAACTACATCATACAATAGTATCATGCAAAACAAACAACATTCTCCCCTAATTTATACATAACTAAATAATACAACATATCTCCAGATGTGACGGGATGAACAAATTTTTATTAAAGATGACCTATATTGTGGGTAATCACCGATATGGTCTTACTCAACTATTCTAGTGAGAACTAACAATATATCGTTTGATGAAGAAATAATCTGGTGTGAGAACAATTCCCGTCCCATTTGGATTTCGGCTACAACAGCTGTCACTTATTCCCTGTAATACAAGACATTCGTGTTAAGAGGTTTGATATGCCTGCTGAGCCCTACCTCTTTATTATAATCCCATCGTTGATTTCCACCTAGTCCGTGACATTGAAACAATTTCACGGGGCCAGATATGGCTGATACATCTAAACAGACATCGTCTGTCTGCAATGACTGTTTCTTGGTATAAGAAAATATCTACAAAACCAGGGAAAACTGTGAGTGATTATGATAATCATTAGATCATTTCCTTTTATATGACATCATTTACGACCCACATACATACATGTACTTGTAGGGTCTGATTTATATTATAGCCAATGACTTAACCCTCTCACACATTGAATAAATCAGTAGCATACAATTGAAAACATCAAGGAATAAATATTGAAAATCTTTTTAATAAATGATTATGAGAAATGTTTCCATATGCAACAATGTTTTCCATGGAAGTCTGCTGTACCTGCGTCTAAAAGTGTATGTATGTGAGAAAGGGTCAAAAGGTTTGATAAGCATTTAAGATCCTGATCAGAGCTGCAAGCTGATCTTAATCTTCACTGTTGCATAATTAGGGAAGTTCTTTTACATTCCTTTCAACAGCTACTTCAGGATATTACCAGTAAGGTTATCCCGACAACGGGTTTCTAGCTTTTATGCTATCTTAACCCTTTCCCTCATAAAACAATTCTGCAGCAGATGACTTTAAAATCGAAACAGATTTGTTTTTTTGTAAACTACCTGTAAATGAAGGTACAATAACTGAAAACATGGTGACATAGGGAGATATTGCTTGTTTTGAGCAATTTCTTCTTTTGTTGCCATGTTTTCAAAAAGCTGTCTCCTGCAGAAGCGTCAGAAAGCATTTATACAAGGGAAAGGGTTAACAAAAACCTACCACAGAGGAGGAAAGCCATTAGTATAAACTAACTTGGAATAGTGAACCCTAGTTTTATCTTTCTTCAAATGGAAATTCTAGCCACTACATCACTAAAGCAGTTTTAATTCTGAAGCAGACGACTTTGAAAACATCAAGCCAAAAATATGCAAGATGTCATTAAAAATAAGTATAATGTGTGGATCGAGTTGAAAACAATGTGGCAATGGATGAACTGCTCATTGTGTAAAGGCGTCAGAAAGCGTCTATATGTGGGATAGGATTAATGTGAAATATTTCCCTTATCTACAACTGTAAACATGAATACCTCATCATATTATTCATCATAAAGACGCTTTCTGATGACTCTGCAGCAGACAGGTTTTTGAAAACATAGTGACAAAAGAAGAAATTGCGCAAAATGAGCAATTTCTTCTTTTGCCACAATGTTTTCCACTTTTAGTCATACATTATCCATTCAATTATAGAGATTTTCTATTTTTTGACAAAATATGTTCAAAGTCGTCTGCTGCATAATTGTGGTATGAGGGAAAGGGTTATATTATTGATCAAGCGTTGTATTCTAAACACCTAGGCTAGCAATTTCCCTTTTTCAGACAATGTTTCAATCTTCATCATATTTTTGTTAAGGTTGTTCCTTCTTTTTTCATGGTGATTTCAAGAACAGAACAGAATATCACACGGGTCAGACCAAACAAAAACCAAACTAACAAACAACAAAGACCCATGTGAGCCTGTGCTGCTAGCTCAGTATGACACAGTTCCTTCCTGTCTGCCTTCTGGCCAGACAAGCCCTAGACAAATTATGGCGTACAAACATGACTGTACAAGCATAGTCTGATTGAAACTATGTGCGCAGTTTGAAAGCAGTTTGTGTATAAAGAAAAAAATTGCTCATCATGAGCAATTTCTCCTATTGTCACATTGTTTTCAAAAGTTGTCTTTTATAAATGTATCAAAATGCGTCTGCAAGTGGGAAAGGATTAATCTCAAAACCTTCAAGGTTAAAGGATTAATCTCAAAACCTTCAAGGTTGTTTTTTGTGTGGCCTGGCTTAATCATATTAGCCCGTTCGCACATACATACAATTTCAAATGCGTCTGCAGCACTGAATTTCGGAAACATTGTGCTAAAAAGAGAATTGCTCAATATTAGTAATTCCTCCTTTTGCCACAATATTTTTGGAACTTTATTCAATAATTGTTCTTAAACTTTTCCACATCTTTAACTAAATCATTTCAATGTAGTCTGCTGCAGATTTGTTTTATGTGAGAAATGATTAAATACGAAGAAAATTGTTCACATACAAATATTTACCCCTCCCCCAAGCTTATTTTCATATCAGTACTCAAAACAACTATCATTTAAAAGAAGACAAAAATGGACAAGATTTTTACAATGGATTCAAAGGCAACATATTTTCAGCTGGAGTAATCAATGAATCATGTGGCCTATGTGACATCCTGCCAATGCAGACAACACAAACATACAAGAGTTGCATCAGGTGAAAGGGGCCCGGTTGTATAATTTAAACAGTGAAAACTCGAGCCAGCTGGTGCATTCCCAAAGACTTGCAAAAGCCTTCACTGTATGTACACATTACATGCAATTGACTATTACATGTAACATTTGGCCAAAATTGAAGACCCTTCTTGTAGACCAAAACCGGTGATTAAACCAGAATTGTATTCTCATGGGATATGTCTGTTATTTAAACAATTTAACTAATACAAACAACATTTGAGGACAATGTATCAGAATAGTTTTGAAAACACAAGAAAATTATTGCTCAAAATTAATTCAACTTTTTCAACAACATTTTTAGATGTTCCAAAAATATACTGTCAAATTTCTTTATACTTTTTAATACTACATTTTTTCAAAGAGGGCTAATTACTGGTTTTTAGCCATAAAGATGGGTCTCCTGTCATTCTATGACACACCTGGCTGAAAACATGATAAATATTATTATATACATAGAAAGTAATAACCCTATCCCATTTGCAGACACATTTTAACGCAGACCCTTTGTAAACATTGTGACAAAGGGAGAAATCGCTCAGTATGAGCTATTTCTCCTTTAGCCACAATATATCAACTTAATTAAGAAACTTTTATTTCCAGAGATTTTTCATATTTTTGTCAAGGTGTTTTCAAAGTCTAGATGCAGATTTGTTGTATGTGGGAAAGGGAAAACAGATACTACATATTGATACTGTATGAGGCACATCACATATAAAAAACAACCTTCACAGTTTTTCATAATTAATGACAATTACCATTAGATGAAGTAATTGTAAATATTCAAGTGATCACCATCAGTCTGCATATACATTCATGACTAGATGCTGCTCACAGAAGATCATGATCAGACTGTCTGGTGGTATAAGTTGCTCTGGATCAGTGCTGGTTGTAATTTCTTTAAATTTTCCCACATACAACAAATCTGCAGCAGACGACTTTAGAAATATCTGATAAAAAATATGGCAACTCTCTAGAAATGAAGGTGTAATTACTGAAAAAAGTTTTTCTCATTTTGCCGCAATGTTTTCAAAAGTTATCTGCAAGTGTCAAAAAGCGTCTGTATGTGGGAAGGGTTAAAAATAATGTTTTCATTGTGTGGGACTGTGGGTAATTTATAGCACAGTTGGCATAAATCTTATTGAAATCAGACCCATATATTTTGCTTAACATATACTGACCACTATACATAAAAGGTTGATTGGAAAGTGACCCCTCTCATTTAAATATTCATGAGCAGGTGCTTGTTTTTCTGTCCAATAAAATTTCATGATACAACCAACACTTGGTTTATTAATTTATATGGGTTATCTACCCTGTTGAAACTTAACAATTTTGTAGGCATTAATTTGATTGGTTGAAGCAATGGTCAAAATTTAATAGGCAGTCATCAGGTGTATAAGAGCATATATACTACTGCAGAATGGTTTGGATCTGGTTTTAACAAGATTGATCTAACATTGTACATTTATCAATGAACTTGTCTTATTTGAAATAAAATAAGTTTTTGATACATTTCAATTCAAATTTAAAACTCTATTTTTTACACAAATGCAGACTTATTTTGAGGAATCTGCAGAAAATGTAACTTTTGAAAATAAGGTGGTGAAATGAGAATTCTCATGTGTAATTTCTCCTTTTGCCACAATGTTTTCAAATTCACTCAATAATTGTACTTTTATATAAAGCGTTTATTTAGAAGAAACCAAATTCAGAACTTGATCTTCGTTAGATGCAATTTCTAAAGACTGATCACTTATAAAAAGATAAAACTAAATTACCTGATTCCCTCCCATTCCGTGACAATGGACTAACCCAACTTTTTCACCACTTTTACGTCCCATACTATCTATACAGGCACCTGTTTCTTTATTTTTTATCTGAAAGAAAATATGACAATACAAAAATTACTGAGCACATCCATCCTTCTCGGTTGTTCAATTTGTTGATTGATTTGTGTTTAACCCTTTCCTACATAAAGATGCTTTCTAACGCCTCTGCAGCAAACAGCTTGTTCAAAACATGGCGACAAAAGAAGAAATTGCTCAAAACGAGCAATTTCTCCTTTTTGTCACCATGTTTTCAACTCTATTCAATTATTGTACTTTCATTTAAAGGGATTTCTCAAATGTTTTCAGGTATGCTTTCACAGTCATCTGCTGCAGACTTGTGGTATGAGGGAAATGGGTTAAAGAAGTTTTCAACAATTTTTCAGACATATCATGACTGCCAGTTCTCTAAACCATTCGTTTCCTAGCTTTCTCTCACACAACACTAGTCTTTCCAAGCATATTGCTTCTTTTCCACATAAAATTTAGCCCATAGGTGGAAGACAAATGACATTTGTCATATTCAGGTTATAATATTAAGATTTTTTTTTAAATTATGATTGGTCAAAATTTAGAAAATTATGATTGGTCAAAATTTTAGTAAATTATGATCAATAACACTAAAAAAAATCTACAGCCAAAACTATCAAACATTGGTTTTACAGACTTTCCTTTTTTATGGTGCAGTGGTACAGCTTATGTATGCGCTTGTCCAATGTCAAATATCTGTCACATATAAACCAACATAAATCTGCATACAATATTAACAAAATGAAATTTAACACAAGGGAAGTATTGTTTCAATCTAAAATAAAAAAGAACCAATTCCTTACCTCCCCTAAAGCATGGAAATCTATTGGCATTTGAGATTCCGGGTAAACATTCTCTAAATACCATTTAAAACTTTTACATTGTTTTTCTTTGCGGAATGTTTTTCTCGCTGATACATCCCCATAATCTGTGCTTCTAACACCTGAAGCAAAACAACAATATTTTCACAGGGTTAAAGATGGAAAGCCATAACCACCACTTCAAACAGTCTTTGGTATGACCCGGTAAGGTGGACACGTAAAGAACTAACAATACACCACTTTGGTATGACCCGGTAAGGTGGACACATAAAGAACTAACAATACACCACTTTGGTATGACCCGGTAAGGTGGAGACGTAAAGAACTAACAATACACCACTTCAAACAGTCTTTGGTATGACCCGGTAAGGTGGAGACATAAAGAACTAACAATACACCACTTTGGTATGACCCGGTAAGGTGGACACTTAAAGAACTAACAATACACCACTGAGGCCGTATACCTTTAACTGTACAGATGTTATGCATAATTATATCCCAGCACAATTCACATGACTAAGCTGTCTAGATAAGAAGAAGTAAGTTTAATTAAAACTCATTTATAAAATAAACAAGATTTCAGCTTTTTATTAATCACGCTCAATGTGTTTTACTTGGAGACTTAACCAGTTCTCACATTGTTTATGTGAAAACATTCTCAAGGCAGAACCCGCTTATCACAGGAAACAAAACTAGGACAATCAAATATCAAAGGCAGAACCTTCTCCTTACTGGAAACAAACCCAGCACCTATGTTATGAGAGACAGACACTCTACCAGTGCACCCCTGTGTTCCACAAGGAGTAGTTAACTGATTATTTATCAACAAAATCTCTTCTTTATTACATATAAACCCTTAGTCTTTAGAGTACCTACAACAGAGATCCCAATAAGGAGGGGTATTCAGCCACAATTTCTCTCTTATAATTAAAGCAAACCCTGTATCACTGAGACGATTATTTTGAGTACCCACAACACAGGATTAGAGGGTAAAATAATGTTATTAAAATATGCAAAATGCCCCTTATCCAGAGCTCTGCTACATTGCCCATTTCCGACATACAAACGCTTTCTGACATCGCTGCAGCAGCAATCTTTAGAAAACATTGTGGCAAAAGGAGATACTGATCACAACAAGCAATTTCTCCTTTTGTCACCATGTTTTCAACTCTATTCAATAGAATTGTTCCATATTTTTGCTGATTTCAAAGCTGTCTCCTGCAGATTTGTTGTATGTTGGAAAAGGTTGAAGGGTCTGGTGATAAAATAGATATATTTCAAGGTAACGATCAGGTATACCCCTCCTTGTCTAGACATCAACGTCAATTACCTGGATTTAATTTATAAAAGAAATCTTAATATTCCTCCATTCAAACTTAGACCTCAACATCAATTACCTGGATTTAATTTATAAAAGAAATCTTTATATTCGTCCATCCAGACTTCCACAATTCTCTGTGTATTATGGTTTATAATTCTAGCCACGCCCCCTGGCCAGGTGTATGGGGACGTCTTTCTGAACACATGACCCACTCTAGAACAAGTTGTTATGAGGATTTTACCACCACACATCCATACCTTAAATAAAACAAAGGTAAATAGTTTCAATGCTATATTTGTTTCAGATGGACTTGTTAATGACTGCATTTGGTCAAGTCCAAAGCCAATTCTAAGAATATCAAGATATTTTTTTTTGAGTTTGGCAGCCATCAGTATCAAGCCTTGTCAGATTGTCTGGATGTGCCCACTGGGCTGACTATATATACTGATGGTAAAGGATTAAATCTTTTGACTGATACATTAATAGAATGTAGTTCATCGCCATTTACCAAAAAATATATATAATAATACCACTCACTCGTTCATGTATTTCAATCACATTTACTCACCTGTGTGCCACACAACATACGCCCCAGGTAACTGGTTCCCGTTCCGCATCAACTATAAAACCCATTGGCAAAATACCAGTGACTTATTTCAACCATTAGTAAGAATAAATAGCTAAGCCGAGGTTTAAACTCACAATGCTAGATCAATAGTCCTTGTATGTAGCAACTGAGCTTTCAAAACTAGATTTTAACCCTTTCCCTCATATAGACGCTTTCTGATGCCTCTGCAGCAGACAGTTTTCAATAACATAGTTACAAAAAAAGAAATTGCTCAAAACAAGCAATTACTTCTTTTGCCATAATGTTTTCCACCTTTTGTCATAGGTTATCAATACAATTAAAGAGATTTTTTTTCTATTTTTTGACAAAATATGTTCAAAGTTGTCTGCTACAGAATTGTCGTAGGAGGGAACGGGTTAACAGATATTGATGAGATTCTGCTGCAGATATGATTTGCAATCATAATGAGCAATTTCTCCTTTTGCCAAAATGTTGACAAAAGTTGTCTTCTGGTGATGCATCAAAATACAATTTTGGAAAGGCTTCAACGTTACAAAAGTTATTTTATGTGCTTAATTAACCCTTTCCCGCATATAGACGCTTTCTGACGCCTCTGCAGCAGACGGCTTTTTGAAAACATAGTGACAAAAGAAGAAATTGCACAAAACGTGCAATTTCTCCTTTTGTCACAATGTTTTCCACCTTCTGTCATAGGTTATCCATTCAATTATAGAGATTTGTTATGTTTTGACAAAATATGATCAAAGTCGTCTGCTGCAGAATTGTCCTATGAGGGAAAGTGTTAACAATGGCAGTATTGGCGTCCGTCCTTGGCGCCCAGTATTGCGGGGATAGCATTACGACTGATACATCGATGTCATGTAAAATAAGAACGATATCACTGGAAGGCCGTAATATAAATGAAATTCTTGTGATCTCGGAATAAAGGACAGATTCAAACAAACATATCAGGCATAATACATTGTTAATTGCTACATCTCAAATATGAGATGGGCTTTTTGATACGGGTCAAACAAAACCATACATATTTTGTCATTGGATATGGACTGTGCGATGAATTCTATTCGGAATGTGTTTAGGCAGAAGAGCAGCACTTTCTACTTGCGAATGAAGTCCAACGATCAACCAACCGTTGGCTATTTTTTCTATAAACAGCATGGATATGTGTTGCAATTAATAAAAACAAAAGCATGTCTATTATTTAAACTACTTTAAATTCATCTACATTAAACTAGCATCATTGCTGGTATTGATACAGACATTTGTAAAAAGACCGACTATTTCTACAGATACTGCTTCTGTTAAAGCAATTGAAAGCACAGTTGACAGCCTACCAAGAATGCCTGCACGTTATAAAGTGACATGATGCAATCTTCTGACGTGTAGCTTAATGGAATGATGTTCCGGGAAGCACAAATAATACACAGACAGAGCTGGACCTACACAAATGTCCCAACGTTTGTTTTCCTGGATCTCCAATCAATTCATGATTCGTTTTTCTTCTGCAGAGAATGAAGTAGGTCCCGTTGATGAATTCTATGTTGACGAATATAAAACAGAGATGAACGCTGCTCCCTGCCCGATTGGGTTTCGTAGGTACGGTCGTATATGCCTCTATTTTGGTACCAATTATGTTTCGTGGTACGATGCTTTGGTGAGTACATGTATATTGTGTTTTAATAAATGTGACGCAGATGAAAATTTAATAAGGTTAGAATGCAATTAAAATTTAAATTCATGCCTTCGCATAACACGAGACTTAAAATAGATTTTGTATGATTTTGACAAAGAGCCATGAATATACATATGTTTTGTATTTCTAGTTACGTATGAAACAAATCGATTCCTTCCATTTATACATATAGGCTAGCTATAACCTATAGCTTGTATCGGCTATAACCTATAGCTTGTATCGGCTATAACCTATAGCTTGTATAGGCTATAACCTATAGCTTGTATAGGCTATAACCTATAGCTTGTATAGGCTATAACCTATAGCTTGTATCGGCTATAACCTATAGCTTGTATAGGCTATAACCTATAGCTTGTATCGGCTATAACCTATAGCTTGTATCGGCTATAACCTATAGCTTGTATCGGCTATAACCTATAGCTTGTATCCGAGCCTAATTAGTTCACTCTTTCAACGTCCAGCTTTCTAAAGTTGACTGTTCCACTTTACACATCGGGGGAATCCATATTTCATGTTACAAGAATTCTGGAAAATGTTGACGACTAAAAGGCAAACAATGCTGATTTCATGTGAGACACCTCGTTATGAGCTGTCTATACCAGTGTGTATATATTGTTTACAAAATCCTCAATATCGCAATTTATGCTGAAAGAGTTAACCCTTTCCCGCATATAGCAGCAGACGGATTTTTAAAAACATAGTGACAAAAGAAGAAATTGCTCAAAACGAGCCATTTCTCCTTTTGCCACAATGTTTTCCACTTGTAGTCATAGGTTATCCATTCAATTCTAGAGATTTTCTATTTTTTGACAAAATATGTCGTCTGCTGCAGATTTGTCATATGAGGATAAGAGTATAAATCCTCTGTCTGTGGTAAAGGAAACAGTAACCCTATAAATGAATTAGATTATTGGAATCTGTTCAACAAGCTACCTTCAGTGTTTTAGAATGATTGCCGATAACAACCTAAGTTTATGATTGAACAAGTTATTGATAAGTTGGCTGGATAAATTCATGTTTCTTTGACAAATAGAAAATATCCTGATAATATTGCTTAATACGACGCATTTCCCGATCGACGTACCTACTTGCAATTAGAAGCCTTAAAAAGTTAGATTTACATCTCGGATGTCGCAATATGAGCCGTGCCGCGAGAAAACCAACATTACGGCATCTGCGTAATGTATCGACCTGATCAGCCTGCGCTGTGCTCGCAGACTGATCCGGGCCAACACATTCCGTCGTAGAGGGATAGAGGTATAGATAATTGATTCCTAAAACATAAAATCTACAAGAGGCGAAAGGTGTCTGTCCGGGTAAGCCTGCACGGCAGGTTTATACTGATCCGGGTCGATACTTTACGCCGAGACCACAACGATGGTTTTCTCGCGAGACGGCTCCTATTATATTGATGCGTTACCACTCCGGTGTGTCTTTTACAACTAGCTGAATAGGACACGCCGTTTATTGTTCTAATTTGGCTAGAGTGGCCGTCGATCATGCGAAATTTTGCGCTATTCTCTCAATTGTATGCATCTACATTACAGACAATCTGCAAAAGTGTTGCCCACAACGCCCACCTGGCTGAATTACGACCCACACAAATGGGGAAAATATTTAAACACCTCATCAATAGCAGAAAAGGTAGATCTTTCAAACTCTACATACAACGGCGAATTGTATACGTAGACGACTATTATAGTTCCTTTATCCAGAGAACCTTGCTTTCATTGAGGTTATTACTTTCTTTTGGGCGTGGTTAGCTTTTGTTTGAATATTATTAACCCTTGCCCACATACAAAAATGCTGCAGCAGGCAACTTTGAAAATATGTATTCAAACTATGGAACATCTCTAGCAATGTAGGTATAATTACTGCAAAAAAGCTGAAAACATTTTGGCAAAAGGAGAAATTGCTCATCGACAGCACTAATTCCATGCCATGCAGACTAGATTCTTACCACACACTTGATAAGTAGTGTTCTTATAATAATTTCGCTAAACCTTTGTTGGACCGGAAATGCAGGGCAAAGTAATACACAACACACACTACAGTTTGAGCTTCGTGAGAATAAAGGGACATTGCTTCATCGCCTCATTCAAGTGAAACCAATAATGCTTTGGCGTTGGTAGTCTGGAGTTTTTCCCCTTCGTATAATATATCAGAGCGCAGGGCACCAGACTATTTCTTTGGTTTCCTTTTCGACAGTCTTTTTAAAGTTGACGAACAGTGTCTGTGCAATATGTTCTATTCACCTGGCTCGTCACGTGGATGTTACTATGGTATTTTTATACAGTGAATTATCAGTTGTTATAAGTATTATGTTTTGCTATTTAACCACAAAAATAAAAATTGACATAATGCAATGAACTCCGATAAGTGAATACTTTAAATTAGGTTGGCAACTGGCATCTTTCTATTGGTATTAATGTGTATAACAGGATACATGTACCAGCATCTAATTTAATTTTTCCCCCGTTTGTTGTAGCAAAGGGAGAGTACTGGCTCGGCGGTGTTAACCTTTTTGGCGGTCAATTCAGATGGAATTTCAGTTCTGCTCGTGTTGCTAATTGGCTTTGGGACAAGAACGAGCCGAACAACGTAAACAAAGCCGAACACTGCACGGAACTCCGTCACAATGGTCACCTTAATGACAACGACTGTCAAGCTCGGCGCCTGTACATTTGTGCCAAGCATTAAGTAAGTTCTTGGGTTTTGTACCAATCTCATTTAAAACGGACCAAATACATTGCTTTACGTATATACGAGCCAGCAAAGTAAAGGTCCGATTTTAATAAGAATGATTCTGTACCTAAAACATGAAAACATTCCCGTCAAGATTTGGAAGAGTCGTGTTTGGGGATGTGTTATCAGTATAATCACTCACTTATGTAACATTAATTGTAATAACCAATTCCTCTGTGAATTAATCTTAAGTTTTGGTTTGGATAAAGCGGTCCACGTTTGTAAACAGAAATGTATCGTTGTGAATTACCAGTGTTTAGTTGCGTAGTTAAGCATAAACAGAACATGTGTCAGCCGTTGAACCTGTAGTTCTCCAGGCCAAAAGTATCAGGAAACATACACGTATAAATCAGAACCAAGGCTCACCTCTTGACAATTGTTTTTGATCTTTAAAAAACAGTCTATTAGTCTATTCATCGAAATCGCCACAGAAAATCACATTGGCTTTGAAATATTGCCAAACAAATGTAAGGTTTTTATGAAAAGAAACAGATTTCAGCCGGTGCATGCTGATTTGAGCCGTCCCGCGAGAAAAATAAAATCCGCAGTCTTCCGCAGAAATTGTGGGCTTGGCCTATTTTCGTGATGAACTTACGGATACAGTTACCTATAGATACAGATAGATAGTGAGTTCATCAAGAAAATAGGCCACGCCCACTATTTCTGTCTGTTATATATTATTATCATAATTACTATTATTATTCAGAGCTCTAAATAAGATAAGTACATCACATCCCAAAACCCTTATTTGACCCTCAAACCCTATGTTGTATGTACTCAAAGGAATCGTCTAAGTGAGACGATTCTTTTGAATACCCACAACATAGGGTTTACTGGAATAGGGATGGGAAAAGACCAGTTCACACCTCCTTATTTAGTTCTCTGCTTATTATCATTATAATTACTATTGTTATTATTTGTTGTTGTTATTATTATTGATATTAGAAGAAGTAGTTATATTGTGGTTGTTATTGTAAATTTTATTTCTATTTGCAGATTTGTCCTCCAGCTGATTCCTTATTCTTCATCAGATATGTTTTGGGCTCTTTCTTAACTATCGACTGAACACTTACCCACCATATGATTTGAATGGACACCAACCCATAATTCATGTGCTGACTCACCGACAACATTAGTGTCAACGCCGTTTAACCCTTTCACATACAAAGACGCTTCCTGACGCCGCTGAAGCAGACAACTTTGAAAACATTTTGACAAAAGGAGAAATTGCTCAAGGCCACAACATTTAATTTTTCACCAGTAATTATACCTTCACTTATAATGATAATAATAATAATAATAATATCTTTATTTAATGAAGGTAACATATTAAGATGTATTTTGATGAAAAAGAAAATAAT
>JAUELF010181417.1:255-24638 GCA_031471495.1 Clinocardium nuttallii | reverse complement strand
TAGGTGCACTGACCGCCGTGATATGACCAAAGCTGTTAAAACGGCGTTAAACTCCAAACAAACAAACAAACAAACATTAGTAATATACAAACACAAATGTCATTTAAATTATAAGTGACGTCAAACACAATGTCATTTAAATTATAAGTGACGTCAAACACAATGTCTACACTAATTTAGATATACATGGTGTAATACATGTACATGTTATATACGTTTTTACTGGTCAATATATAATCAGGTGTCATTTAAAATGTTAATTACGTAAATCAAGTGTCAAGAATTTAGACACACATTTTGTAATACATGTATTAGACGTTTTCACATGTTAATATAAAAATGTTACGTTAAATCCAATGGCATGAATTTAGGGAAACATTCTTATAATACATGTAAATACACACTAGGTTGAGTCATATCACTGGAAAACTTTTAGAGTGTTGCAAGGAGCCAATATCAGATGCAAGTAGGGTGCCATTAACCTTAATATATATAGTTATATGCATTTTGCCATGACAAGAATATATGTATTTGCTCCAGACATTGCCTATCTTAAAACTTCAATGAACTATTGTTATTTTAAAAACATTGCGATAAAAGACGATTTTCTTGTAATGAGTAATTTATTCTTTTGCCACAACGTTGTTACACCGTTTTTATATCTGAGGTATGGTTTCCTAATTTAGTCATATTCAATAGTTTTATTTCGAATGTTTCACAGATTTGTCATACGTATCTTTAAGCTGACTTTGAAACAAAGTAATACCCGATATGGTGTTTATTTAACAAAATAAATAAGGGTTAATAACGCCGTTTTCAACAATATTTCAGTCACATCACGGCGGCCAGTTTACCTACTCATGTGTTTCCAGGCTTTCTCACAACAGTTCTCCACACACCAGACTTTCCAAGCAACTGGCTGCTTTTCCACATATACTGTTAGCCCGTTTTCGACATTGACTTTTGGCAATCATGGGAAAGAAATTTGGCCAAGCTTGTGTTCGAACTCACAACCTTTGGATATGGACACTATACATAATATATATATTTTGTCTAAATAATTTCAAAGTCAGCTGCTACAAGTTTATTGTATGTGGGATATGATTAAACTGTATGTCATGTATATCCCTATGATTGTTTACGTAAAACAAATAAAATATTTGATGAAAATATAATAAGATTTTTTCTTCATGATGGACAGGATCTGGCTAATATTCCCAAGAAATACGTACCCAAAGAAGCCAAAACGTCTGAAACCAAACGGCCTTCCGAATCCGAATCCTCCAAATCCTCCGAAGGGTCCCCCGAACCCAAATCCTCCAAAAGGTCCTCCAAATCCTCCAAAAGGTCCTCCAAATCCCCCAAATCCCCCAAAAGGTCCCCCAAATCCACCAAATCCACCGAAAAATCCTCTACCAAATCCTCTACCGAATCCTCTGCCAAATCCTCTACCAAATCGTCTTCGTCTTCTCATACCGCCACCACCTCCTCCCCCGCCGCCGCCTCCACCTCCTCCTCCCCCTCCCCCTCCTCCTCCGCCGCCTCCCGTGCCACCACCGCCACCTTGGGCGTCCACTAGGCTAAGCAGCAAAAGCGAGCAGAAAAGCAGACATATAATTGATCGTCCCTTCATGGTTGATCTATAAGAATACACATAAACCACGAGAGGCGTAACTAAATGAAAATCGAGTATAAATACAGTTGAGGTCAAATTAAATACAGTGCAATATACATGAACGTGAACATTAGAAATACAATTAATTAATGAAAGAACAGAAGGCTGAAAAGAAGTTATAACTATTGATTTCAATTTAATTCAACTTTTGCCAAACAATCTTTTAGTATAATTTAATCATGCTTGATGTCTGCTTTAAGAAGACTTAAACAGTACTACCGCCGTTTGTGAGATCCGAAATGAAGAAACAGGTCAACACGGGATTCGATCCCAGGACATTTAGTACGAGATATTACAATATTTGATTGATGAGCAGCGACTGTTTAGACTGATCTGTGTCTATATTGTTCGCAAATGTTATATTCGAATACATCAAGGAATTATTGCGTAACGTCGCGTACAGCGAGATACTGTTTAAAAAACACATCCCATATTAAATCATTGAGGTTTGGGGAAGACATTCGCTCAATTTATGAATGTCAACCTCCCAATCCAAACGTCTCTGGTTCTACAAATGTCCAAAATGCCATTCGAGTTCCACCAATGGGACCAAGTAGTATGAGTGGGAAGGTGGCGAGTTTTAGAAGAAAAAATGTTGAGGTGAGTCTGTGTAGAAACAGGAAGCACACGTTAGGTGAACTTTCAGTTGTGATATATCTGAAATACTGTTGAAAACGGTGTTAAATTTCAATTAATCAATCAGTCAAAATATCCAGCTTGCGAATAATTTTCTTAATTGGCTCAATTAATTAATCTTGAAATCTCATATAACGTTAAACGATCGCCAATTTATAAGAAGCGCATCTACATATAAAATTATATACAATTGGCAAAAAAAAAGAGTTTAAATGAGCCTGTTCTTGACTAGTCTTTCCTAGCAGTCCAATTCAGATCCGAACTGACTAATCAAGATCTACACTTTCAGTACATTTCTTATAAAGTCAATTTAGAAGCTTTCAATTGTGTTAATTATGGTAAGACCGTGAATACTCACAGGCCGATCTGAATCTATATATATTATTCGAATATATACACGTGTACACTTTTAACTGAACAGGCATAACGCATCTACAGCTGACTTCTTTTTTAAGAACATTGTTGCATTATGAGCATTATCTCTCATTGCCACAATGTTTTCAATCCTATACATAAATCATATTTCAATTTATAGAGATTTTCCATAGTGAATCCAATATGTTTTCAAAGTCATCTGCTACTGATTTGTTGCATGTGGGAAAGGGTTAATTATCCTAAACACGAAACGCACATACCTTCTGTATTTGTTGACGATCTATCTGCTTTCCAGCGCTAAGATTGATATCACCAGACGATTCTTTTCATATTTATATTAAAACTTATCACGTGGTTTGATTTCAGGTCATGTGATCAGTTTCAGAATTTCAGTTAAAAAGCACTTTCAAAAAGAGAGAAGATATTCATCGTTTTTGGAGGCAACTCTAGGTCTACAGCACCTGCAAACATAAACAAAACCCACATTTTCCATGGTCCAAACGTTTGCCAAGAAAGCAATTATGCACAAGTCAGGAAAAAAATTGTTAAATTCGTAACCTAAATATATGTAATAAGGCAGTATATAATTCGACAATGTCACACGAAAACCGACCTTCGGGACTTTGCGATCATTTGGGATTCAGATCAACATGCGCCTCCGCACAATCTGACCAGGGTCTTTTTTGTTTGATGCATAGTATTAAAACATCACGGAAGCTTATGAAACGATAATGACATTTCTTTTTTGCTTAAAGGCGTTTTTAATTTGCTCAGAAGTGTCATAAAGTTCTTAATCTCTTTTCAAGGTCGCGGTTTTAATGAAGAGTTTCAATTATCCTTTCGCATATCAAGTTCTTCAACGAATGGCAGTTTAGTTGAGTGCAAGGGAAATCAAACCCATAAACCGACCATTCACACATCGCATCTCCGGTAAATTACGCCACAAGCATCATAGGGAATAACGGCTTATTTCTTTGGGCTGCACAGATTGTACAACTTGGTATCAAGGATAAGTGTATAACCGCCTTAGACGAAACTACATCCCTAATGGGCTCGGTGATTAGCGTATGAGCTCATTAATGATCGGTATTGTTCGTGGATGCATCGACCATTTCCACTGGAAATGACAAATAAGATACCGATCTCTTACCGACTTCAAACGGAAATCTCCGAGAGTTTATACTTTTGTAATAAATTGCATACCGACAATGTACGGAAGTCGCCGAGCGGTTATTCTGTTAATAAAAACCGACAATGACGGAAATCGCCGAGCGGTTATATTTTTAATTAAATACTGAAAACGTACAAAAAACACCGAGCCGAATGGCGACGTTCTCTTAAAACAAACGGTTCAATTCAAACTACACATTATCTGCCCAAGCATAGTATTATATTTTTTGCTGTCTCATTTAATTCAGACAAAAATACGTTTTCTATACCAGTCATAGATAAACGGGACATTAGAGGTACTTATGTAAAGAACGAAGTCTTAGGCTAACCAACGTGTATGTATATTTATGAACATCTGAACTATATATCTTCATTTGCCGAAAATATGTTACATAATCCGAATCGTATCAACCAACAGAAACGCAATTTTTGTGCAAACAATTGTGCCATATATATACGATATACTATCACTTTTGACGGATTGTGTTTAGGAAGAGTCTCAATGTTAAAACTGATAATAGTACCGCCATACAAAAACCTTGTTGATCAACATCAGCAATCTTTGTTAGATCATTATGTACACGAACAAGCCAGAAAAGAATATTTGACTTAACTAAATAGCCATTTCGTCAACGTTAGCAATTCATTCGTTATAATGTGTTTGCAGACTTGCCAAAACCGCTAACGGTTTTACAATAATCCAGGCAAGTTGTGTGCATGCCTTTAACTAAGATAACATTGCACACAATCTATCGATTGTCAACACCTCTAACTCTAACATGATACACCTACTAAAACACGAAGTGTAGCTCTAGGTATTCCACAACCGTAACTGTTAATACGATCCCGGTACAGGGGTGCAATGACACTTTTTTCCCTTTTCATCAGACGTGGTTCATATAAAACATATAGATGACATATTAATGACTATCATACTTCAGTTTTTTTTACTTGTTTTACAATTGTTTTGATATGATCCTTTTGCTTTTTACAAGTCATAATAAGTCATCGTAATAGTAATAATAATAAATCACCAATTATAGTTTTATTACCCAGATATTGAACATGTATATTACTTTATCAATTTACTACCACCCAAGCAGTTTTATGGTGAAAACGACGTTTTGCTCAATTTGTATATGTTTTGAAATAGTAAATTTGAATGTTAGAGGAACGTTAACACTTTCCAAAATATAACACATTTTGGACTAAAGGGGCAGCATTTCCTTTCGCAACATTGTTATTCAAATGTGATAAGATATACTCCAATCTAAAGAGAACATATGCCTTGATGATTTGAAAGTCGTCTGCAACAGATGTGATGTATGTGGGAAAGGGTTAAAGTCGCCGTTTGAGTTGTACTTGTAATGGTAACTGTTTTTGAAGTTCTTATTCATATGTACATCTCTTTAAAATGGTTGCATTTGCCTTACGTTTCGTTTTGGTAAGGCAATGTGATCATTACATCTTAGGCAATATTACAAATTGCTCCCTGTACATATTAAAGAGAGCTTAATAATCTTGTAACACAAATACGGTAGTCTTCCTTATTGAATGGTTGGTATTTATACACTTAACATAATTTGATCTGAGGGTATGAACCATCTTAATAACCATCTTATGCCTGATTGATATCGTTAACACTGTATATAGCTTACTTATTTGTATGTTTATAATCATATTACTATTTCAATATTTAAGAAAATATTTTCCAACGAAACGGTTTCTGTAACTTAACTTATTCCAAGTGTGTAATTCTTATTGTATACTTTGTAAGTATTAATCTATGTGGGTCAGAGGCCGAAATACTTGAATAAATAAATCGAATGGTATTGAATTGGTAATGTCATTTATCATGTGCTACAATTATAAATATACCAGTCACAATGTTCACGTAAGCATGTCTGAACGGTGTAGTTGTAGATCGCACTGTCCCTATTCTCGGTCTTATAAGCATACACACACGTTGAAAGCATTTTATAAGCTTATGATAGTTATATGTAAACAGTGTATATGAGCCATCCCGCGCGAAAACCAACATAATGGCCTCTGCGTAATGTATCGACCCAGATCAGCCTAAGCATGCCACATTGGCTAATCCAGACAGGCACTTTTCGAATCCTGTGGATTTTCTGTTTCAGAAATCATTACTCTATATGTCTATCCCCCTGAGACGGAATGTGTGGGCCTGAATCAGTGTGCGCGGACTGCGCAGACTGATCTTGGTAGATACATTACGCAGAGGCCATAATGTTGGTTTGCTCGCGGGACGGCTATCGGCTAATGTATCAGTGATAAGGTGTCTATAATGTAGCTTCAGTTCAACCTGTGCATATGTTGAGATTTATCTAAATCATAGCAATTAAATGAAAAAAAACTCTTACTGTTAGTAATTTTCGGAAAAGGAAAGTCTAGACCAGACTGGGCAGATGCGTAGGTGAGCCTGCATCTATACTGTTCGAACAGGCCATGCTGTACCTTCTGGCTTAATTGACAAACCAGCATCAGAAAAAAGTTATCTGTAAATTGCGTCAATCTATCTACATACACATCCTACAAGTTCATGATAGTTATGGTAGAAACTCGTATACCATTACCGAGTATGCAACGTTTACCTACAGTTGATAGCATGAAGAGAGGTCGTGAAAATCAAAGCACTAACAGTACTAATTGGATTGTTGTGTTAGTATTCGTAAATTAAGGTCAGACAGGCTGATGTACAAAAGAGGTCAATGGAACAAATCAAATGAAAACTTTGCAAACGGTCTGGAGTCACATACAATACCCAATCGTCCTGAAATTTTGCCAGATTGTTTGTGTTTATCGCCTGAGATTATAAGGTATTTCGCTTCTTAATACTATGTACAAAGTTTGTTGTAGTATATCAACTGATAGGCTGACCCGTTGGGCCAATGTACTTAATAATAGATAAAGCTCAAACTAGATTTAGAGCTGGTTATTCTACAGTTGACAACATGTTCTGTTTACAGAGTATTATTCAAAAGTATACCTCTAAGCCGTGCGGTCGCTTCTACGTATTATATGTAGACGTCCAAAAGGCATTTGATTCTGTAAATCACTTAAATCTCTTTTCGTCTTTAGTATGTAAGGGCTTAAATGGTAAAATATTACATGTACATTTATCTATGTCCATGTATAGTAAAACAAGGGCGCACGTTAGTATTGACTGTAATCTCATCTCTGAGTCTTATATTTAGCATTTACATAGAAGAGTTAAATGGGCGTCAATAGTTAAATATTTATTATATACGTATGGCTTTGTTAATGTCTGGATTTCTCAAGAAGTTGGTGACTGCAATGTATTCTTATCTAGTTTCAAACAGCGCATCAAGGACTGTGTTACACAAAATTGGCATGCCGACATAAATGAATCCTCGAGATGCAACACTTATAAATATGTTAAACCCCTACTATACCCAGAAACATATTTAAATATAGACCTATCGTTCCAGTTAAGAAAAGCTCTCGATAGATTTAGATGCTCTAGTCAAAAACTTAATGTTGAATTTGGTCGTCATCATAACATACACAGAGAGGATCGAATATACTTTTACTGTTTATTGACCTAGCACGCAGTTCACATTTGTCCAAGATTCGAAGAAGAAAGAAATAAGTTCCCTTTTAACCGGTACACTGGTAACAGAGAGCGCAAGGGTTTTTATTTATTGTTAAAAACTAACAATGTTGTGACTATTAACGTTTCAAAAATTATGAAAATGATCGACAATCAAAACATTGCCGTGAATCTTGATCTACATCATTTGTGAGAATGATGTTCCCCACATGTACATGTATATATTGCCATCTTTTACCAATCATCACTTTCAAGAAGAAAAGGTTGTATGCTGTATTATGGGCCTGCGGCCTCTATTTACAAATAAATTTTCTGTATTCTGTATTATGTATAAACAATATTAACAGGTCAGTTCCATGGAAAACCTTATTAACAACCATGTAAATTAGTCCTTGTAATTGTTTGTCTCTACGTTACTACAACTATGCTTGAGCATCTATATCTGAAGTAATGAGCACAGCCTTCTTGTTTTAATGCATCGATGTGGATCAAATCAATCGTATAAAAAGATCTTCATATCGTTAAATTTCAGCGCACATAAGCACGAGGTGCTGGTTGAGCTGTTTGTGATAATCACCGCCTGGCATCGTCGTCGTCCGTCCGTCAGTCCCTTAGCATTTTTCTGCAAACAATTTCTCCTCCTGAACCAACGAAACAAATTCAAAATAATTCCACATGAATGTTCCTTACGTGGTCTTCTTTCAATGGTGTTCCATGAATTGAAGTACATGTAGAAATCTGGCTGCTACGGCATTAAGAAGGGTGAAATTGCCAGAACTTTAAATATCTTCTTGTCCAAAAGTACTGGGCCGATTTGAAAATAGTGTTCCTTGTGTGACTCCCTACTAAATTTGTAAATTATACCGATCAATTAAAAAATACTGCCGCCAGGTTTCAGAACTGTTTTCCTTACACGTGTATAGTAAAGTCTTAAAAACCACTTGAAAACCACTTCCCCACCTAAAGTATACGTCCGATTTACTGATACTGAAGGTTCTGGCCAGACTGATACTTATACTGAAGGATCTTGCAAGGTTCTGGACAGCCTCATACTTAAGGCTCCAGCCCGACCAATATCGACCGCTCTGGCCTGGCTGATGCTTGAGGTTATGGCCAGACTGATACTGATACTGAAAACTCTAGCAAGGCTCTGACCAGGTTGACACTGGCGGTTATAGCCTGGATGCTGCTGAAAGTTTTTGCCAAGCTGATACTGAAGGATCTGACCTTAATTTACGCATACCAACACAACAATCCCATTAGTAGTTTGAGTTCTTTTTGGCGTGAAAATAACTCCGCTTAGAACTATTTGTTTCGATGGACCTTTTTATCGGCGGAGTTGCCTGTGCTTATTTAGGTAATATGACCTCGACACATTTTGCCGGAAGGTTGTACGTAAGGAAGGGATACAAACGTATATCTCCCAGTGGACTTTAACCTATTATGAGTAAAGTACGCGGACTAAGTGGCGGTGCCTGATATGCTATACGTTTTGTTATGTTTCGTTATTACAATATTAATCCGAAGAAACCTACCTATTATTTTCTGTTCAGATTCGTTTGTTTAGCGCATGTCGGTTACGGCGAGCGATATCAATGCAGGGGTCGTGAGACTCCGACCTGACAATTCATTATCATTGACAAAAGGCATAGTGCCTAGCATCAATCGTTTTCCGCGAATGTGCTAAATATACTATGTTGAAATGTAGCCAGTTGAATAGTATGTGATGTACTGGTGCCAGAAAGCTAGGGAACACACGAAAGCTGAACTAGCAACCGTAATATAACTACAATACCATTAAACGATGTATACGTAACTGCTTATGATTTATATAATATATCTCAACAACGTTTTCTGCCATTGTAGTTTGTAATACTATGTCTTCTTTAAAGGAAATGTGTCGTTGAGATATTTTCTCTTTGTGATAGATATTTTCATCTTTAAATGTACTTTATGTTATTCAGTCTAGTTGTATATTTTCCTTCCGATGGTCTGAAAATCTTGATATGCGAAAACTAAACTGAAACGCTTTACGTGAATGGACGAAACACAATAAACATTGTTAATTAGATTGATTGTTAATATCGTATCCAAAGGTAAAACACCATATTAGTTGTGACATACAGATTTTGTACAAACTAGAAAATGCCAGTGTTAGATGCATGCTTATATATATATATATATATATGCAGAGAGGATGATAAGGGAATTATGGATGTCATCATTTTCACGTGAAGGTCAAATTCAATTTTGTGAAAAACAGTGGTGACGTTGTAGAGTGTTGGTCTTTCGTACCGATGGTTTCGAATTCGAATCCCGTAATGAGCAGGTTCTACCTTTGGGATTCTTTCCACTTTAACGTTGTAAGTATGGAACATTTCTTTAAATGAAAGCATAACAGTGTGTCAAATGGTGATATTTATTTTACATATGAGCAATTCTATTTTTACCACAGTATTTTCAAAAGCCTGCTCCTATGATCCAGATGAAATTCATGTAGCAAAGGGTTAAGTCATACCGACAACTTTGAAATTGGTAATTGTTGTTATCCTTTCTGGTGCTCTTGGTTGCGACGACTGTTTGATCGGTGTCAGGATATACCGCGAACATTGGTGACATTGGCTATCTACTCGCTGTGCTATGATAACTATTATAATGGCACAATATTACGACCAAAGAAACAATGTGTATACGATAATTGTTGAAAATGGCATGAAACTCCGTTATACATCGGGGTTCAAAATACAACACATGACATGTCGTGTTATGATATATGTTGAAACCCGTTACACATCGTGCCGAGTACCCCGTAATATGAGAACTGTTAACATTAACGTATACGACAAGGAAACGCCATGCTATGATAACCGTTTAGAATAAATTAAAATAACGTTATACATTGCATCAAGACTACGATAGAAGAAGCCGATCCCCGATAGCTTAGTCGGTAGCCGTGCGCGATGTCAATCCAGGGATTGTGAGTTCGAACCCTACCTTGCCGATGTTTGACAAAAGTTAATGTGACAAGCTTCATTCGTATTCCGTCAATGGGCTAACAGTGTATGTGGCAAAGCAGCCAGTTCTTGTTAAGTTTGCTGTACTGGTGTGAGAAAGCCAGGAAACATATGAGTAGTTTAACTGGCCGCCGTGATATAACTTTAGACCACAATCAATCAATGAAACGACAGAGGAAACTTTATGATATGATATATGTTTGCGTGAAACCTCATCATACATAGTGGTAGAGCGACTGCTTCGGTTATGGAAAATCGCGGGTTTGATCCCCGGGCCGGTCATACTAAATAGCTCAACACTTATCAATGTCTTTCCCTCCTTTGTGCTGACGATTTTAAGGCTAGCACCTCTGGTGTCAGGATAAATGGTCCAGCAGTACTGGTAACTTACCTATGACACTTAAAAATGACTGGAAGTGGAGTAAATATCATGCAAACAAACAAACAAACAAACAAACGAATTGATCGAAATCTACAAAACAAAACAAGGATATAAACGACATAAAATAATACATAATTAATCCAATTTTATTCATAACAAATGAGCCACGTCACACGAAATTCAACCTTCGTTGTTTTGCTACAAGATCAGCCTGCGCCTCCCCTGAAAATAAAGTGAAAATCATTAGAGTCGCGCCAGACAATGTGATATAGCGCATTTTACATCTATACAAACTAACGTTTTGCTCAATAACATACAGGTGCATCAATATAGCTACACAACATTTTGAGTATCTTATTATTTCACCAATACGACGAAGAACACAATGTGTGTACAACTTCATTTTAATGCATATGTCTTTTTAACTTATGCTATATGTTTTTACCTCACGTACAGTGGATTAGCCTAGAGGTATGTCACAATGACAAACATAAATAAATAGTACTTATCACACACTGATATAAACAATCATGAATGGCTTTTTTACAGAAACATATTAGAAAAGTAATAATACCACTGAGGTATAATTATGGGGGAAAGCATGCATCTCATGAATAAGCAAATTCTTTTATTAACATTTTCTTTCATGTTCAACTGACCTCTACGCTTTGTAAACAATTACAAGGTGGAATTTAAGGCTGTTATATTTGTTGTAGAAACTTGTATTTCTTACTCACCGAAATTAAGTAAGATAGACAAAGTCATTAAGTCGCATTTTTAAAATTTTCCAAACATCATTTGTTCCCCCCGTGGTTTAAATAGAGTAATAAGATATCCAAAATATCGTTGACGATATATTGATTCATTCGAATATTATTAGGTAAAACGCTAGTTTTCATAGATGTAAAATGCGCTATATTTTGTGAAGTCCCTGAGGGGGTCCATATTAACACTTTGCACCTGCAGACGAATTTTGATTCATGTTCCGCAGCTTACATTTTGGCAAAAGGCGAAATTGCTCATAGGGAGCAGTTTCTACTTTTGCAACATTATTTTAACTTTATTCATCAATTATACGATGGGTGATCCAGAAGTAATAGGACTATTGTTATGAATTCGACTCAAATCAAACTTGTAAAAAAATAAACCAGATTGTATCAGCATTTCACTTTTCTCTAACATAGATGACACATATTATAATTGCGACTCTTCCACATTGTTTCAACATTATTCATCTATTATCTCTTTATTTATTCTATGGAGATCTACCCTATATTCTTATGAATTATACCTCACTCACATTTTCCGGCTGTAGGGTCTAAAATATATACGGCCAATAACAGTCACATACTGTAGCAGTCACATATGTTAGGGTAGTCGCACGGCATGTTTTTAATTTGTGGAGACAGAAAACTTGCGACTGCCGTACGGCCTTTGAATTAATGGTGCTCGGTCGCATTTGGGCGTCCCTGCGGCGGCTGTACGTTTTTGACAAATACCAATGCAGACGCAAAAGTCAATTTTAATGCATTAGACCCTAGGCAAACGTAAAACCAACGTACGCCCGATGTATGGTCGCCATGGAATCGCTCTACGGCATGGCATAGAAATAAAAAAAGTTATGACTCCGCGTTATAATCTACCGGCGACCCCTACGGCCTGTTAAAGATAGGAATACACCCTAGGGTGAACCTGAGGCCACCGCAGATCATTTGCAGCCGCCGCAAGTATCTCTTGAGTTCGAGGGCCTACGGCCGCCGTAGCCTAGCCGTTCAATAATGTGACTGAGGCATTACAGTTGACTTATGTGGATCTCCAAAAAATAGCGGCGGCCGCAGGAATTCCACGGGCGCCCTAGGGCAGCCTTAATGCGGCTCTTCGGTGCCCGTACGGTGACTTGTGGTATGTGGCACACCTTTTGGGAAACGCAAGGCCCACGCACGGCTCCTGTACGCTCGCCACACGACATCCGTACGGCCCTCGTGGCAGTCTGCACCGTGCGTGGTTTGTATACCAGTGTTTGTTCATATGTATAGTATCATTCATATCTGAGGCGCCCGTGCGTCATCACTTGAAATGCCGTACGGGCAACCGCACGTTTTCGGTCTCCATGAATTAAAAATACGCCGTACGGCTACCCTAGCATATGTAATTGCTACAGTATGTGATGCGGAGGCGGCCCTATTATTGCTATTGGCCGTATATATTTAAGACCCATCGGCAGCCGCGACAATGAGACTGAGGCATAAGTCCTTGTAATGGCGTTTTACGCCACGTCAACAATATTCCATTTATATTACGACGTTTTCTGGATAAAATACCAGTACTTCCGCTCTTAATAATCTTGACACCGATCAATTTGTCGTATTGATATCCCCACAACCCACAATAACCAGGAAGGGAAGCCGTTATACCAAGTACTTTGATAAAAAAAGAGTTCGGACAAATTACTTACACAGGAGGGGAGGAGGACGGTCGTCGTCGATGTCGTCTGAAGAAAAAGGATCTTGGTTGATAAAAGCTAAATCCAAATCTAGGAAACCCGAAACCGAACCCGAACCCGAACCCAAATGGAAAACCAAACCGACCCCGTCCGAATCTACGTCCGAATCTACGTCCGAATCTACGTCTATGCATGCCACCGCCACCACCACCACCGCCACCACCGCCGCCACCACCCGGTGGCACTATCTGACTGACTATGAATACATCTTTGTTTATATTAAGAGTCATTGCTATGCAAATAAACGTCCATAGGAGCACGTGCTTGTTCATCTACAATATATGAAAATATGACGTTGTATAAACAATTTATAATATTAATAATGATGATATTATTGAAACTTATGAAAATACTACTACTACTACTGCTATTATAATTAATAGTATAAGTATCATATATATATATGTAAAGTATAAAAGAAAAATATACTACATTGGTTTTATACGCGCTAATCGGTTTCGTTTATTATACTAATCAGTTCAAGCTAATAATCAAATCAACCGGTTGGCACTTTTTCTTGTTAACTATATTTGTTTTATTCTAGTTCCGGTATATTTCTTGACATTATATATTTTACACATATATATGCATGCGTTTTTCTAAACTAGTTGGAACGCACTGAGAATAAAGTCGAATCAATAACAAATATATATCTTCAAACCTACTGGAAAATGATGATATCGAAGAAGAAGAAGCGAAAGAAGTAGAAGAATAAGAATAAGAAAAGGATGACGAAGACGACGACGAAGTAGTAGATGGAGAAGAAGAAGAAGAAGAAGAAGAAGAAGAAGAAGAAGAAGAATTAGAAGAAGAAGGAGAATAAGAAAGAGAAGAAGAAAAAGAAGAAGAAGAAGAAGAAGTAGAAGAAGAAGAAGAAGAAGAAGAAGACGAAGAAAAGGAAGAAGAAGAAGAAGAAAAGGAAGAAGGAGAAGACGTAGAAGAAGAAGAAGGCGACGATGACGACGACGAACAAGAAGTAGTAGAAGAAGAAGAAGAAGAAGAAGGAAAATACGACGACGAAGAAAAAGAAGAAAAACAACAACAACAAGAAAGAGAAGAAGGAGAAGAAGAAGAAATGCTTAATAAAAAGTTATTAAAATATTGTTAATTTTTCTAACCTTTGCAGTCAGCCTTCTTGCCAATGGAAGATTTTCTATCAAAATGATTTAATTCAATTATTAGATCTATAAATTTTCATAAGGCATTCGTATACCGTCAACATCTGTTGTGATCTTAAATATATAAATCGTCAAAAATAACCGATAAAAATAATTGAACGGCATAGATAAATTACTGTCATCGTCATAAACGTTGTGACACACACAACTACATGTAACTTGACACTGATGAATCTTTGCTGTATTGTGCTAGACCTGCAAACTGTTTATTTTTTAGTGAGTTTATTGAAAGTATTTCGTTCCACACAATGTCAAATATACAAATTTCAGATTACCTATTTACGAAAAACAGTGAGATGATTGTAAATAGAAATTAAAGAGCATATGTTGGCAATAAAAATGATTGACTAGATGTTAATAATGTTAGTCTCATGTTTTCTGCATGATCACAAAATGTTCGGAATTCGTTTTTCTGTCGTCTATTATTACGGACAGAACATAACAAAGTAAAGACTTTCATAAAATCAATGAATAACATTTATACTGAACGATGTTTAAACATGAGGGCCAATATGCTAAAGGTCCTTAATCAATTACCTATACTATAGAAGCAAATGTGTAACAGCCCTATTCTGATGCCATGACTGAAACAAAATATGTAACGGGTCACATCTCTGCTTAATCCTTTCCCAAATAGAGACGGTTTCTGACTCCTTACATGTTTAACCTGGTCAGATAATTGTGAGACATTATGGTAAAAGGACAAATAACTAATTTTAAACAGTTTCTGCTTTCCCATCAATTCTTGTGTAAACGGCAGAAATGACTTGGCCCCATGGTACTCAGGGCTGTTCTGATTTTCATTACGACTGATGCACGGTTGTCACGTGAGCTTATTAGCTTATTAGCTGTACTGGTAGTTTATACAGTAAACGCCGATGCTTATTTCAGGTGAGACAGCTCGTTACGAAAAAAAGCCAATATTGCAATTGGCGCTGAAAGACATTAAGATAGAATGTCAACCTTTCATTTGGGAGGTATTTACAGATGTCTTTACTATCTATCTGTTTAGCGCATGCGAACGTCGAGTTTTAGAAAATGCGAGGTATGTCGAACTTGTCTAAATGTGCAGTACAAGCCGAGTAATTGCACATAAGAGAGGCGCTCTACAGAAATCTAACCGTTAAGCAGTTAAGACCTGTGTAGTTTCAGGGCAGTCAGAGCATCCGAGCACTCCTATCTAACTTCACACTGCTCGCCATGTACATGCCATGCATATATTCTTAGACTATTTTAATAAGAAACATCTGAAAAGCAGTGTCCATTTTGACCTTGGCATGAATTCGCTGGCAAGTTTTTTCTCCACGATAAGTTTGGTTGTCCGTAGTTTATACGAAATATTTCGTGTTCAACTACTCTGTAAATATATTGCTTCTTTCCCAGTTATACCTTGAGCACAATGCCAGTCAAACACCGATATAGCTCATTTGGTAACGACTAGAACTATTAACCAGGATGCCTTGAGTTCGTTGAACAGTTTGGCCATCCATCATTCATATGGATTATAAAAATGAGTTTCATTGTATTCCATCAATTGGTTGAATAGTCTAGATTGGAAGGTAGCCGGTATCAAGGACATATGATCTGTGGAGTGCAGGTTTCAAAGATCACGAAACACTCGTCCGTCCGGTGAACCGTTCGCCAAACTACGTTTGCAAGACCGCGTTAACACTTTCCCACATACAATAAATCTGCAACAGACGTCTTTAAAAACATCTTGACAATTTGAAAAATCTCTATTGTGGCAAATGGAGAGATTGCTTAGCATGAGCAATTTCTTCTTTTGTCACATTTAAAGAGTCGTCTGCTACTGCGGCTTCTGAAAGTGTCTGTATGAGGGTAGGGGTTGAACTCGAATCAGTCTATGACCACAACGTTTATCATTAATACATTGAGAGGCGACCGAAACTATATATTCTGTTCAAATCTCGCTGACTACGGATACTCGAATGCAACAGATTACAACCTTTCCTTCCGGAACTTCAGCTTTATCGCCACATGTATTGCAGCATGGCAAAGCTTTTTCATAATGAATCCAGCGACCTCATTGAAAATGCAAAGGAAGCTGGAATTGCCATTCCGGTAATTGTTAAGGAAGATTGTCGATATAAATTGGTTATTCTGTATTATAAAAATTCCACATCAGTCAAGTGTATGTTAATACCCATTTCCCACATGCAGATGAATTTGCAGCAGACTTTTTAAAAAACCAAAATGTCTCCTTTTGCCACACTGTATTAAATAGTAATATACTGCTTTATAAAGATGTTTTCATATTTCTGTCTTGATGTTTTCAAATTCGTCTGCTGTATAATTGTCGTGTATTGGAAATGGTTTACTTATACAAAAAGATATGTTTTTTTCGTTCAAGGTCATTATGACTTTGACCTTTGGACGGTTGACCTGAATGCGTTGAGGTCATATACTGGTCAAGCCCACAACCTCCCTGCATAGTCTGAGTACTGTAGGTCTAAGTAAGCGTTATCAAGTTATCAATCGTACAAGTATCAAGTTTACAAAGCAATATACACCCTGGGGCTGTAGGTATAAGTATTCTTAAAATTGATGAAATCGCTCGACATGGACATTGACAGACTGTCATATTCAAAAGAAAAAGGGAATGCCTCTTCTTTTACTGTTCCCCTTCCTGCCATTTCTGCTAGAATGGTTTTGTAGAATTTTCGTCGAGAAAATGAATACGGTTAGAACACATTTTATAATAGTTGGGTATACATCATCATTACCAAATTACTTTGACCAGCAGTTCAGGGGAGAACAAATTTAAAGTTTTTTATTTCTTTTCTGAAATAATCATAGTTATATAATTCAAATTATTTGGACAATTTTGAAAGATAACAAGCATAGTAATGTTTATATAAGATTATTATTCCCAATTAACAAGTAATATATAATCCTATATCACATGTCAAATGAGTTGAGTATATAAAATAACATCTAAATATTGAAACTTGGTTTAAATAAGCGAAAGGATTTAAGAGCAAATATATATGCAAGACTACGGAAGACTGACCCAGGGTGATTTGCTAACATGTACCGTCGCTGTTTGTGCTCAGATGATTTAAAACCCCGACAATTCTGCATGAACCAGTTTCACGTTCATATACCTTACATAATACGAAACAGGACTTTTTTCATATAAGTTAACTTATCATTTGCAGGATATAAAAACAATTTCAAGAACAAAGGTTCATAATAGCTTATGCATTAGCATATGGTAATTGACGATTTGCAGGGTCCCGAAATGTATATTCAGAACATCTAGAACATGTCAATGAACCATGAATGCTAACACTGAATGAAGACCAATGAATCAAATTTCTATAATTATTCGCTTTAGTTTTCTTACAAATCTTTAAAATACAAACATAATGGAGAGCACGACAAAAGACAAATGAAAGTATATTAAGGTTATCTGCCTCATGTAATTGAACCATTAATGCCAAAAAGCTGTGTTCACAAAGACCAATGTATCATATAATAATAAAATAAATGCATATAACGTTTGAGCTTTTATTCATTTTAAAAATCATAGTATCGTCATCGAACAATTGGAATCGTAATGTACATGTGTTTGACCATCTGTCGTGTTGGTGCTAACGTTGATATGTTGTTGAAATCATTCTAGTGTGTGTCTTTATGTGCTGATAACATCCGTAATCTGTAAATAATACAACATTATATTATTAGAAACATCATTTCAAAAATACTCGGAATTTTGCGAAAATCCAGAATAGCTGACGCAACGTGTCGATCTGAGCCAAATATTTACCGGAGGCCACATATATCACACACATGATTGACTCATTTGAAGAATAACTACAAAACAATCTTGTAATTGTGCGGAAACGCAATTTAGTTTAGGTATTTTACCCTCGCATGTCGTTTTTTGAAAGGCGTGTCCATCTTATAACAAGAGGACCACGAGGGCTTATGTTCTACTGGCATGTATTTGGCTGGATTTCATCAATATTAAACTACCATCTAAGTTTGGTGAAGATAGGATAGAAAATGAAGGCTCCATTGTGTTCACAAGCTGTATTATAGCAATTTTGAGAATTTCAAGGGCCATAATCAAGTCATTAATGGGCGGATGTGGCTGGTTTTCGAAAGGAACCAAGTTCTCATCAATATTTAACTACTTTCAAGTTTGGTAAAGATCGGATAGTAAATGGAGCCTCTATTGTGTTCACTAGCTGCATTATAACAATTTTGACAATTTCAATGGCCATAATCCAGTCATGCAACGGCGGATCTGGCTGGTCTTCGAAAGGAACCGAGCTCTCATCAATAGTTAACTACTATCTAAGTTTGGTGAAGATCAGATAGTAAATGGAGCCTCTATTGTGTTCACAACCTCTACTGTAGCAATTTTGACAATTGACAAGGGCCATAATCCAGTATTGCAGAGGCGGATTTGGCTAGTTTACGAAAGGAACCGAGCTCTCATAGATTTCTAACTACTGTATAAGTTTGATTGAGATACAATTAAAACTGACTAGAAGACATGATCGCGTTAACAAGCAATTGTTTACGAACGCACGCATGCACGCACGGGCGACGGATACAACGCCATCGTATAAGCCCTTCTGGTATTTGGCCAGTAAAGCTAAAACCAAACAAACAGAAACATAATTTCCGGCCGAGCAAATACATCAGACTAATTTGTGATGAAAAGGGGCGGCGGAGTTTGTCTGACCAAAAATCCCTGTTTAAGCTGTCAATTCAATTCAATATTGTTCTACATAGTAATATGATTTGAGTTGATATTACTGATTATATTGTCAACAAATATTATAGTTTTCGGTTAGTTAACACGTCCGACATACTAGGTCTGCTTTTCATGATATAAACTTGCATCAATACCGGCACTGCCCGAGGAAGAACCCGAACTCCGACCTAGCTAACGGTCGGTCTTTTTACGGTTGACAAAACATAGTGAATAGTTGAATGTGCCTTTCTACAACGAGCTTATGGTCATTCTGGCAACCCGGCTGTAGCTTTTCCGGGGGCTATTAACAGAAAATACAAAAATACACAGAAATTACAGGGAAATAAGAAGGAATTTAATGTTAAGATGCGTAATCGCTGGAAATGGTCCGAATACTCCGGGGTCCACGGAACATTCCAGTGTTTCCCCAGAACCGTTCCGGGGTGTTCGTGGAATCGTTTCGGGTTTTCCACTTAAATATACTTGAGTTTCCATGGAAAGTGTCAGATTATCCAAACGTTTCCCTGGAAAGTTGTCCGAATACTCCGGGGATTTTCAATGGATTTTTGTAAAAGACCCTTGAAAAGCGACAGCCGGGAAGCGGTCACTTGTTTGACAAGTCGTAAAACTAATAACGCATGGGCAGCCGGTATGTGATTGAAAATATGTTGACATTGGCGTGAAACCTCAAAACTTATTGATTTATTTCATTAATTCATTAGAAAGTTGTCTTATCTCAACAATATTTTTCAAATTGCATCTACAACAAAAATCGTCGAATGTTGTTTCCAAAGAAAGGGATAAAATGGCATGCATAACTACCATATAAATCAATACCATTAGAAAGAAAAAGAGAAAACAGATACTGCCAAAATTGCAAACAACAAACTACTTTTGTTACAGAAGATTCGCTTCATATTTACATGGAATGCAATAATTTCGAAGCCAAGACAGACGTCTTGAAACATGGCACACCATAACGTAAAACAATTGCCTTTTGAGACGATTTTAGAAATCAATTAAACAAATTCAAGTTCTTTATCATTAGAACAGATCATTTGGTGTTAGAAAATATTTACAAGCGGTACTGGTGGTTTGTCCATTAAATGCCGTGATTAACGTAAATCACGTTGAATGTAGCGTAAAACATCATTCCAATCAGTCTGTATAATTATCAGCTCTAGTTTTGATAGCTTATATTGCAAGGAATTTACAAACAATTGGACGTAAATTTACCCTCTAATCACAACAATACTATTAATTTCACAAAAGAAAATAATACGAATATATCTATGATTTACCGTTGATATCCAACGATGACACGCCCTAATACCCCCATCGACGGTAGCCGCCCCAGAATGGCCTTCTGTACATCCCATAGCCACCTCTGTACCACGGGTATCCACCGCCGCCTCCATACCAGGGGTACCCACCTCCTCCATACCATCCCCTGTCTCCCCTGTCTCCCCGGTCACCGTGGTCATGTCCGTCTCCGTTATAATGGTCTTGGGCGTGAACCATGACAATCGCCATCAGACATATGTACGCCAGTCCGAGTACAATGAAATGAGTTACCGATGACATCTTAGACCCTTCAACTTCAATAACAGTACCTTAAATACATTTAATACACAAGTACACATGTTCCAGTAAAAGAAGTTAGAAATATCATATTTGACCCTTCACAAAAAATAACCCATCAGTATAAGTGTTAATACTAGCCACAACAAATTGTTCATAATAACCACATTTAGGTTTAACGTAAACAATGACTGTGTCTGATACCAACAATAGTGCTAATTTAAAAATGTATTAAAGTGGTATCTTTCAATGGCTTTTTCTTACACTATGCATACAGTTACACCTTCGCTATATTGCGCATGTTCAGTCAGATAATTGTCTTCCTTAATCACAGATGCAGTCGTAAAAGGTTTGCAACTAATTAATTACACCACATCGGTAAGAATTATTAAATGTTTTAGAAGCACTATTATGGGTTCGTATATAGTCATGGAAGCCCTCATGAGAGTCAAGTTGGATTGTTTGGTTAAATAGCATGTCGAAAATATGGGACCTGGTCATAGAAATTACCAAAAAAACACAAAAGACATGGGCAAAATTATAGCGAAATATTCAAAGTAGAAGGGTATTTTGAAGATGCACGCAACACTTTACTTTTTATTTTATTTTATGGTAAAGAAGGTGGATTATTGTGTTAAAGGACAAGTCTGAGGAATGGAAATTAAGTTGTATATAACGATGAATAGCACATTTATCTTAACTTAGTAAAGAATGGGCATGAATATGCAAAACTATGACTTTTTCTTAACCCTTCAAATATTCAATTTAGTATCAATATAAACAGAGACTTAAAATTGATTTTTTCTGTGTCGACAAGTATAGTTTTTCCAAATTACAAGTTAGAATCATGGGAATGGATCGTAGAAATGGCACTCGCGTTAGATTAACATGTGTTATCAATTTGCCTTGAATAAATTCTATAAGTTAATAATAACAATTGCAAAAATTATACTTAAATGAACTTATAATAAAATAAGAAAGAAAGAAAGAAATATATAATAATAATAATGAATAATAAAATAGCAATAACAATAGTAATAGTTATAATTATGATAAAAATAGTAATAATTATAATTATGATGATAATAATAATAATAATAATAATAATAATAATAATAATTTAATAATAATAATAATAATAATAATTATGATGATGATAATAATAATAATAATAATAATAATAATAATAATAATAATTTAATAATAATAATAATAATAATAATTTAATAATAATAATAATTATATAATAATAATAATAATGTTAATGATAAATGTTAATAATAATATAATAGTTATAATCATCCGTCATTATCACGGATTTTTTTATACTTAAGGTGATATTATTACTAAAATTGTCCGGACATAATGGCATAATATGAAGACAATTTACAGAAATAATAAAGAACTTACCAAGTAATATACTCCGTTAAAGAATTTTAATTATCAAGTGTTATTGATGATACCATTTATTTTATACTGTCTCTTGTTGTTTTCAACTTCTATAATATGAGAGCCCTTTCAGACATTATGACGCATCCGCAGCTAATGACGTTCGAAAACACTGTAATGTGGAAAAGGGTTAACCTTTAAATATAATTCGAGCCAGTAAAAAAGTGTCCTTAGTATATCTGACAAACTGAAGTATGTCGGACATATGTGCATCTGCACGGTCTATTGCTAAATGTTGTCTTGATAAATACCAGACATGCTTTTCAGCGGCATATACTGAGAATGCGTGGATCGTGAAGATACGGCATAACGAAGTGGTACGTATATACGTGACGGTAGTTTTATAGCAAAATTACATTTAACTTGATTGCTTATTTAAAGACAACGCCTTCAACATGTAAACTATGAAACATGTGTCTATGTGTGTGTAAACTATGAAACATGTGTCTATGTGTGTGTAAACTATGAAACATGTGTCTATGTGTGTGTAAACCCTTTCAACACGTAAACTATGAAACATGTGTCTATGTGTGTGTAAACTATGAAACATGTGTCTATGCGTGTGTAAACTATGAAACATGTGTCTATGTGTGTGTAAACTATGAAACATGTGTCTATGTTTGTGTAAACTATGAAACATGTGTCTATGTGTGTGTAAACTATGAAACACGTGTCTATGTGTGTGTAAACCCTTTCCCACATTAAAATAAATCTGCAGCAAACGATTTGGAAAACTATGAAAATATTATATAAATAAAAAAAAGTTGAAAACATTGTGACAAAAGAACGAATTGTTCATTACGAAGAATTTCTCCCTTTGCCTCAATGTTTTCTTAAGTCGTCTGATGCAGGTGCGTTTAAGCACGTCCGGTAAATACAAACATGATCACTAAATGCAACTTCATCCTTTTCCATAACGATATCAACGATTAGTAACTTTATATTCTTCTCGTTGTTGTTTTCTATTTGCAAGGATCTACCTTTTACATAGCATGCTCTAAGGTAAAGAGTTCACATGTACCAACATGACATCTTCAATCTGTTCGGGTTAAGCAATTAGCAGGTCTTTTTAATATTCCCTATAAAAAAAATAACGTCCAATTTGTGAACGCAAAATGTTGTGATATATTTACAGAAATAATTTGCTATGCGCGTAATTTAGACATTAGAGGATTTGGTTTTTCTTAAAGAAAAAGAACATTCAATTCGTTGGTCGGCTAAAGTTCTGATGTAATCAAAGTAAACAATTATCTGTTGCTTAACCTGATAATAGTTTGCTCATAATTTAAAAGTTACACTATTGGGATAAACTAACATATACCCAAAGCGCATCACCCATCTTTAGAATAAGATGATACCCCTGTGTAATAGCCAACTTATGTTAAGCTGCCACGTGCAATCTAACCAAAACATTTACGCAGAAGCTTACGTCCCAAAGAATCAACACCAACGTCAATGCAAACATGCACGTGCATGTGGCTACGCACATGATATATTGTTGTTTTTTCTATGCCAAGTCTCAAAATATATTTAAAATGTCAAATGGTCCTGTCATTATTAAATTTATATAATTTTCTAATACTTGAACTAGATGACTTTAGATAAAAACAAAAATGTCAGTTTATTAATCAGACAACAATGACTTCATTGACATTCACATCACCTTGTTAATTAATAATAAAGTACACGAAAACGGCCTGTAGATATTTCCGATGTAACACAGTGAACGAATATACTACTGTCAATCATCGTTTGTAAAAAAAATCCGTATAAAAAAACTTAGTTTACTAACTGTCATTTAAGCCTGTTTGACACGCAGGGCAACAACATATGATAACTCCTATACTTTGCATGAACTGGTCACCGAGTCTGGCGATGTTCTTCTGGATGCCAGTTAAACTTTCTAATTTGAGAAATATACAGCCGGAGTGGGGCTGTATACTTGCCCAAAAGACCAACTTCATCGGAACATTGCAGCCAGCTGCCAAACATCCGGCTGGAATCCGGCTAGTGCGACTCGTAGCAAGAGTGTGCTGGGCATGGCAGCCGGCTTCCACAAGTTGGCGAAACAGGACCTCGTGCAACACGAAGTCAGT
>JAUELF010181196.1:0-14506 GCA_031471495.1 Clinocardium nuttallii | reverse complement strand
TTTCTGGCGGAAGGTAACAACTGAACACTATGAAATTGTAGTCTGTGATCTTACTTGTAAACTGTAAGGCTATAGTAATAGCACATCGTAAGTCGTTGTTATTTCGCGTCCATCCACATACGTTAAGATGCGCAAATGTTAATATCCCATTTTGCCGTGGTGTGTCCTAATTATTATCAGAAGTCGGTGCTGGTTGATCTCCTCGTCTAGTAACCTTTCCGTTAGCATCAACCCTGGGGTTGTGTCCTTTGGGTAGACCATCAATGATTGCTCTGGCGTTAAGTAAATAAAACAACAACTATTTCAACTTGGAAACGTTGACATAATTTCAACTCAATTATTGGACTATTGTGATCCGAGCCCTTCCGGCTCCATATATATTCACATGTACGCAATAAATGGACAGCTGTGGTCTGAACCCTTACGGCTCTATATAAATCATATAAAAACAATTAAAAAACCGAACATTTAACTAAGTAATTTTTGTATTAATTTGTACTCATTTCTTGGTCACCTGTATTCCAAGATATCCTAGCTCAGTCTAAATCACATAATAAACAATAAAACAATCAAACATTCAACTTAATATTTTTGTTGTAATTTGTACGCATTTCTTGGACACTTAATCCCGGAATTTTCCGGCCCCATCTGTATCATCTTAATTGAAGTTGATTGTATTCTATAAATGGACATATGTAGTTCAAACCCTTCCAGCTCAATCCAAATCACATACAAACAATAAAACAACAAATCGTTCAACTTGGTAACGTTGTCATTATGTGTTATAATTATTGGACTCATGTGATCCGAGCGATTCCGGGTTAACATATATTCATATATATATATATATTTAAAAAGCAATAAAGCAACAACACAAATGAACGCCTGTGGTCCGAGCCCTTCTCACTTCATCTAAATCTCATAAAAAGCAATAAAGCAACAACACAATGGACACCTGTGGTCCAAGCCCTTCCGGCTCAATATAAATTCATTTATCTTAAATTTACTCGATAAATAATAGTTTGGACTCTGCGGTCCGAGCCCTTCCGGCTACACATATATTCATTCTTTTTTAGCCCGTCCGGCTCAATATATATTCATTTAACTTAAATGACTCGATAGATAATACACCTGTGGTCCGAGCCCTTCAGACTCCATATATCTCTCCTAAAAAGCAATAAAGCAACAACACAAATGAACGCCTGTGGTCCGAGCCCTTTTCAGTCCATCTAAATCTCACAAAAAGCAATAAAGCAACAACACAATGGACACCTGTGGTCCAAGCCCTTCCGGCTCCATATATATTTGTTTTATCTTCATGTGTACTCAATAAATGGACACCTGTGGTCCGAGCTCTTCAGACTCCATATATACGAAAGGAAAACAGTTTAGCGACATACTTTAAAGTAAAATAACACAATTTTGGGCCATTCTAGCATTCAAACTATCCATCATATAACATGTTAATTCTTAAACATTTGAATATAATTGAATCACATTAGCTCAGGGAGCGTTTTCACGAATTGAATTGTATGATTGTATCATATGCTACTGTTACACCCTATATAGCGTCGTATAACGTTTACGGACGTCATGCGAATATAACTAACGAGATAGTCATCTCCGTTGCTTCTCGATGCACTCACAAACGGAAGAACACAGGATACGGAACGGATAAACAGGCAATAACATACTTTTACCGGACACCATAACGGACACCATCGTAGGAAAAACGGACAAGAACCGAACTGACAAAACTTTCTTGACACGTGTATTTTAGCTCACATTACGGACGAACTGGATATAAATAGTCCGGTGTTTTGGAACACGACGCATATATTTTCGAGATTGAGTTGCCTCTATATCTCTTACTCACCTCAAGCGAATATCCTGCAGGCACAACTTTCAGGGGAGCGTTAACGAACTGCCGACGAAGAGCTAATGTTTTTAAAAATACATTAGGCTCGGTTCGCATTCGTTTCTTGTTATTTCCTTGTTCGATGAGTGCGTTCCTTGTCAGACGAGGGTCGGTCAATCGGGCGGAGAGTTGTGTACATGGACACAACTTGGGACGGACACCACCATGTATTTGTCTTTGCTGTAAATTTCGACCTTTAACAACCATTCAGAAGAATACGACCAGTTTTAATGTGAGGTCATATCTTGACCCTCATTTGCATCTTGATGATATTAAATAACAAAACAGAAGAAAGAATGTAAATACATATAATCAAAATATAAAATGTATCCATTGACTATGAAATTTGATTCATTCAGCACGAACAGTGTAAACGACACCCGTACGTTTCTTAACGAGAACCTTAGCCTCACTTTCAATTCGATATATATATTGAAAAGAAGGATGTGGATCAGGCTTACTAATCTGTAATGTCCTGTAATAAATAACCGTTACTTTACCAGTGTCAGTCAAGCGAATGTGCAATAGGGACTACTTATTACCTTCGTTATAATATCCGTACGTGAATATTCATGTTTATTTGAAAACGAGGCTAAGGTTGGTTCACGAATAATCTTTGAGAATAGATAGTTGTCCTATTAGAATGTTTTTTGAACAATAGTTCTGATCGAAACAGCGGATTGTTAAATCGTTCACCTATTACGTAGTACTTTAAACTGCGCCACACGAAAAGCAACCTTCATATCTTTTTAAATTGATAAAAACTACGATTATTTTGTCGTCTTGTAAATCATCATTATCATTTTCCTGATGTTTTAAGGGCATTTCTACGATTTGATTTGATTCCTATTACATAACAAACCTTATATCGAAATTAACACCAAAGATCATTGACGTTTGCTTCACAGCAAAAATAGCTCTTGATATGTAATACTATATTTCATTGTTTATTTGTGCTATAAATGGAAAATTCACTAGCTTAGAGTTCAGCTGCGTAGTAATCCAATAACGACCACGAAAGTAGATCGAAACTAGAGTACATAATGGAACTATGGTAGACTGATACAGAGGCAATTAATCAAATTATTCGTAAGAAGAAATAAAGTGATAATTTAATTCTTTGTACAATTCTGGTACAAACATAATTATCTGTATAGTGACAAGGTTCTGTTTCTACTTAAGCGTCTTCAATCGAGTCACAGCTCCTAGAGTTTGAAGAGTCGCTTGGTAGCAACGTCGGGTTTCAGTTAAGTGGTTGAGAGCTCGAACCAGAATTCGGCACAATTAACACAATTCAACGCCACAAGCGGTTTTTGTCTTCCTCCCGATGCGTTAATAGTTGAAAGAATGTTGTGTGGAGCATTGCTATCAGAAAACTATGTAACACATGGGTAGGTGAACAGAACGCCTCGATATGAATGTTTAAGTGTTAAACACGGCATTACGCCCAAATCAATAAATCGAACTGGATTTAAATAGCTAATGTTGGTCATGAGTACAATGAACTGTGGGTACTTAATCGTTTTCCGAAAGTGGGATGCGATTATATTATATCTACTAGAAATACTAGAAATCTGCAGCAGATGACTTTGAAAGCCTCTGGACAAAACTATGAACAATCCCTTAAAATGAAAGTATCATTATCAAATAAAGTTGAAAATATTGTAATACATGTAAAGGGAGAACATTGCTCAGAACGAGTAATTTGGCATACTGTTTGTCTACTGCAGAGGTTTCAGAAAAACGTCCGTTTGTGCTGCTGCAGAGGCTTCAGAAAAATAAACATGTACGACTTCGTTTTGGAAAGATTAGAATGCTTCGCTACATAAACACTTACGGCATGTCTTCTTTAAGCCGTTTGACAAGTGTCAATACGACATACACCATTCGTCTTCCACCAATTGGCTAAGTATATGTGGAAAAGCAGCAACTTGCTTGGGAAGATTAAGCTGCATGGCTCAAAACATACATATGTACGACTTAATGTTTAAGCAGTATCGCTTTAAAAATAAACACATACGACTTTTTATTTGTATATACCTAATGGTTCGAAAAATAAACATGTACGTGTCTGAAATAGCATGGTCCAAAACATAAATACGTACGACATTATCTTTGATATATGGTTCGATCAATTCATGTTCGTGTCTGAAATAGCATGGTTCAAAACATAAATACGTACGACATTATCTTTGCCACATGGTTCGATCAATTCATGTACGACTTCGTGTCTGAAATAGCATGGTTCAAAACCCGGACAGACACTTTTCGCTCCCTGTGGATTCTCTGTTTCATTAATTATTACTCTATACCTCTATCCCCCTGAGACATAATGTGTCGGCCCGGGCATGGTTCAAAACATAAATGCGTACGACATTATCTTTGCCACATGGTTTGATCAATAAACATGTACGACTTCGTGTCTGAAATAGCATGGTCCAAAACATAACACTTTACGAGTAGTCTTTGTATAAGCATCACGGCTTCTTGTAATACAATAATAGAATAGCTTGAACAAATAAACACTTCCGACTTTATCTTTCAATAAGCATCATGACACGAAAAGAATAAATTTACGAATTCGCATTGGAATACTAATTATGGATGGACAGGTAAACTTGTACGACTCTATGTTCAAAATAAAGGGATGGCTGGAAAATTAAACACTTATTAAGTGAGCCGTCCCGCGAGAAAACAAACAATGTGGGGCTCTGCGTAAAGTATCGACCTGATCACCCTAGGCATGCCGCGCAGGTTATACCGGACATACACTTTTCGCCTCCTGTGGATTTTCTGTTTCAGGTCTTATTACTCTAAACCTCTATTCCCCTGGAACGGACTGTGTCGACCGGGATTAGCATAGGCTGATCTGGGTCGATACATTACGTAGTGTCCATAATGTTGTTTTTTCCACGGGACGGCTCTCATGATTTTGTCTTTGTATAAGCCTCATGACCCGAACAATATACGTGTGTGCCTTCGTGTTAGAAAGAGGATCATTGATCGTACTACAAACATGTAAACGTTATATATATTCGTCTTCCAAAAAGGTTTCATTGTTTAAAATATAACCAGATACGACTTCTTGTCCAAAACAGAACCATGGCTATACACATTATTATGTATTATTTCGAGTACAACCTATCAACGTGGCTCGAAATATAAGCATGTAAAACTTCGTGTTTATGTTAACAACGATCTGAGTCTGTAGGAAAACAAACCTAATTAACGAGCTGTACTCTACAAAAAACGACAATATTGGCATTTGCGACCAGTGCAAATACCAGATCCATGCAGATAAATATGCATCCATTTTTATCGCGAGAGATAGCGTACTACATAAACAGCATTCTGATCAACACTGTCGGTTTGGATAAAAAAGCATCAATTAATGAGCCATTCCACGAGAAAACCAACATTAATGTATCGACCCAGATCAGCCTACGCAGCCCGGGCCGACACATTCCGTCTCAGGGGGATAGAGGTATAGAGTAATAATTCATGAAACAGAAAATCCACAGGAGGCGAAACGTGTCTATCCGGGTTAGCATGCGCGGCATGCTTAGGCTGATCCGGGTATAAACTTTACGCAGAGTCATCACACTGTTGGTTTCCTTATAACTCGGCTCAAATAATGACAGATTTCTTTGTACAATGTCTATAAATGCTCGAAGTTTTATTTTCATGGAGCAGGACTCAATTGTACGGAGCATATACATGGTGTTTTTCCTTTGTTCGATTGGGATCGATAAAAGCGTCGGAAAGCTCTCGAATAACGACGGCGTTACATCGTTAATTAAGTCAACGCCCCTCTTAGTGGTATTTATTTCACAATGAATTAAGCTCTGTCGGACGGAATGAGGCCGCGTAGTGTTACAGGCCAAACGGTTATAACAATTACACTCCCGAACTCGTGTCGGATATGCACAGGTGTGTCGCAATCCTCACCACCTACTTGTATTCATATAAGAACAGTGGGATACTTTTGTATACGCAGTAGGTAAGGCGTCGCATAAGAGATAGTTTGTAAATAGCATAGCCGGGGTGGGTATTTATGTACTGTTTTTGACGTGAGGTGGTTCACAATTGAGGGGAAAACGGCTTGTGTTCGAAGGATTTGATATCGACTTAATAAAATCAACTCCGGTACAATTCTGATTTGCTTTACAGTCGTTTTCCTTCTTTAAAAAAATATGTAAGATATGAGGCAGTCTTTAATAAGATTTGAGCCGTCCCGCGAAACCAACAGTGTGACTCTGTGTAAAGTATCGATCATGATCAGCCTAAGCATGCCGCGTAGGCTTACCCGGATAGACACTTCTCGCCTCCTGTGGATTTTCTGATTCAGGAATCATTACTCTATACCTCAATCCCCTTGAGACGGAATGTGTCGGTCCGAACCAGTCTGCGCTGAAAGCGCAGGCTGATCTAATCGATACATAACGCAGATGCCACATTCTCGCGGGACGGCTTATTTTTTTATTTTTTTAAATATTCCTTGCTGTATATCTATATTCAACATACACCAATCTTTATTGTTAGGTGCGAGCAAACTTAACTGCAACATAAATGTACGTAATAATTGGTTCTCGCAATAAAAATATCAAATATCCGCGGAGATCCGGATCAGCAAGTGTCGCACCATACTCTGATCAAGGTATCTCCTTTTCACCGTTAGAAGTTATATTGATCGCGACTACAGGAAAACAACCGTAAGCGTAAGTATTACACGTGTGAATAAATATCCTCAGGCACATTCATGCTATCGAATCCTTAAAGAAACTGAAATTCAGAAAACCTTTTATAACCTATTGACAAATAGTGCAGAGGTAGATTAGACTACGCGGATGCATAAGCTTATCTGAAACACAGCGGTCGCAACATACCTAAGTTTTGTTTTACAGTTCAACGTTCATATAGTATTCACTGCTCGCATATGCAGCCGTACTAGCGAATTTTAAACGGGTTTCTGTTAACCCATTTAAACGCGGATTTTTTAAAATGGCCTTGTCCAGCTTTGTATTTCGAAGAGTCCAAAGCATAGTTTAGGAATATCAAGATAAAACCGTTGAGTTGTAGAGCTAGCAATATAGTTCCTGGTCCGGTAGCGCGAATGATCCATTTTACCTGACTCTATACTGGTGGCACAGACTTCGCACAATCGGCTTCAGCTGTTAACCCTTTCCCTTATACGACAATTCCGACTTTGAACATACTTTGTCCAAAAAAAGAACATCTCTATAATTGACATTGTGGCAAAAGGAGAAATTGAACGTTTTGTGCAATTTCTTCTTTTGTCACTATGTTTTCAAAAGGTCGTCTTCTTCAGAGGCGTCAGAAAGCGTCTATATGAAGGAAAGAATTACACCTTTCACCTTTCCCATATACAGTTAAAAACATCATGAAATTGACAAATTTACCGTTCACGCTCCGCTCCGTTCCGTTTAGTTCTGCTCCGCTCACGTTCCAATCAGTCGTTCAAATGATTTGTGATTGCTTTTTGGGAACGCTTTTTTTTCAATCGAAAGTAGTTTCGTAAAATAATTATAAAGAAAATTGTTGCAACATCCCAATGAGCGACGCATTCATATGATTGTTTTTTTCATTCATTGAGATTGTTTCGTTCAGAGCACAAAATACCGATCCTCCCTAAAATCGTTCCAAATTCGTTCCAATTACGCTCACGATCCAATCACGTTCAGCTCTGACTGTCAAGTTCATGATGTTCTAAGCTGTTAACGTGTACAATAATAGGCAGCAGACGACTTTGATAGTATCAAGTCAAAACCATAGAACAATCTCTTTAAATGATAGTATGATAATTGAATATAGTCAAAACTGTAGAGCAATCTCTTTAAATGATAGTATGATAATTGAATATAGTCAAAACCATAGAACAATCTCTTTAAATGATAGTATGATAATTGAATATAGTTAAACTGTAGAACAATCTCTTTAAATGATAGTATGATAATTGAATATATTCAAAACTGTAGAACAATCTCTTTAAATGATAGTTTTATAATTTAATATAGTCAAAACTGTAGAACAATCTCTTTAAATGATAGTATGATAATTGAATATAGTTACAATCATTGTTGCAAATGGAGAAATTGCTCATCTTCAGCAATTTCTCCTTTTGTCACGATGATTTAAAGAATCTCTGTTACAGAGGCATCAGAACGCGTGTATATGTGGACAAGGGTTAACAGATTAATCACGCATGATATCTTGCCTATTAATCATTGGTGCATAATGTATATGGTATAACAACGGAACTCCTGATCGCCTTGGTTATGTACTGGTTGAGCTTCCGCGATATGGGTAAGTGAGGTAACTAGTTTGATCCCCGGCCATACCATATATTTTTAACATGTTCTTGACGCTCAGGATTGTCGGCTTATTCGCTGGTATCTGGTGCCAGTAGTACTGGTAACATACCCAACGCCGTGATATAACTGATATAAATGTTGAAAATGGCATAAAACACCATAGAAACTAACTTCGCTGGCATGTTATTCTTAAATTTAAATTTATTTCCAAAATACCTTTTAAATTTTAAGTTTTAACTAGTACCAATAACATTGTACTTATATCATGTTTACGAACACAGACCTATCAAACATACAGACATTGTTCTGAAACATATAAAGGGATATAACATTGTTATAGAAAGTATTACGGTAAAACACACTTACTTCCCTTACATAAATGAAAGCGAAATATGGTGAACTTTACGATTACAAGCTTCCACCAAAGCGAATGATCATCTGCAGTGAACTTATCAAGATATCACAAGTAAAGTGTCTGAAAGCACGCCCTCGGGCAGCTAAAATAGTGAATTGCGCAGATCAGTCCAATGACAACGCTGTTTATTGACATTTTAATATTACAGGAACACTATTCAAACTTGATTAGTATCTTACAAACACAGAGCTTTTATTCAAACGGATACCAATAACATCGGTATGACGGACAGACGGACGGACGGACGGACAGATGCACGGACAACGGATCGATACATGTTATTCCTCTTCAAATGTTGGTGTGGACTTAAACAAATAACGAAAAGGTATTATTTGGTTGTACAAGGAATTGTAACCGCACTACACATGCCACCAACAGTTAGTTTAGTTAGTTTAAACTTATTTATTTTACGCGAAACAAGCCCTGAGCTAATTAATCACGCTCGCCCGCTCGCTTCCTGGAGACATAACCAGTACTGGCGCCGTTTGTGTTGAACAATCCCAAAGGAAGAACTCTATCATCACGGGATTCAACGCGGGACATTTGGTACAATAGTTTGATTAGCACGACAATGGGGAGGGACCTAACAGCCTCGCCTGCAACAGGTTTGATGGAAATACATCTAATCTAGCTAATGCTGCGTTAACTGGTGTATGGTGTTGCGTTTTGTGTATTGATGCAGCTTCAGTATGCTTATCACCCCTCAGTGATGGCTAACAGTTACGGGGATTTCCGTATCTAAGTTGTGAGATTTTGTGGCTAGACCCTTTTGACCATAACATGTTTTCTTTAGATATGTATACAAAACCTCTCCATTAAAAGTCATTTGACGTGATTCCAAGACATGGAGAACACTTCCTCTAGGTGCATATCTTATAGTTTAGTTAAAAACAACTGGCACCAATTAAGCCCGATACCAACCAAACCTTAAATATATACAAACGGAAATAACAAATTATAAATACATCTCAAAAATAGAAGTTCACACACGTGCAAACTTTGAAGATCATTCAAGGTTCAGATGATGTTTATATTAAAACGTTAGACATTAAGACTATTATAAAACAAGTGTCTGAGATTATAAACAAACAAGCTAATTCGTTGACTTACGTTCCCCCTTAAACATAGACAATATAAAAGAATGCTTGAACGACCACGGTAAACACGTTTTAAACCATTTATCTTTGTTGTTAATGTGAAGACCATGTTGAGTGCCACTACAGTGTCCAATTTGACCGAGTAAGCTATCTTATTAGTCAATTGGAGTGTTCGTAAGGGTTTCTTAAACTTCACGTGGTAACCTAGTGTTTTATCGAGATAAATCAGTTCAAAGCTTGATCGAAATTTGATGGAGTTGAATGTTCTGATAAAGTTTCATGAACATTGGATAAAAGATAGTTGCTTTCAGGGAGATAACTTCTTAAAAGTTGAATTATATATTTAAGAGAATTATCGATCTGTCCATGTTATATAAAACTAGAATGTGTATAATTTATAAATTCAAGGGGGCATAACTTTGGTGTTCATTTAACGGTTTTAGTGACACTTGCCTTTTGGCATGTCCCTATCGTGTATAACACTTCCATATATGTTTTGTGAATCAAATCCATCCAACCAGTTCTTAGATATGGCTCCGGACGGACGGACGCACCACGCCAAACCTATATGCCATCCACATTTGGCGCGGGATAATGCCGAACAAGAAGAGACACCTGGATACACATATCGAATATGGTGTATATTTATATCCCGCCATGGTTTTAATTAAGCCAAATTGACCGCCTTAAATAATTCTTTGGTCGGCTAAGATCTGTTAAATTTAGAAAATATACTGTTGAACAAATGAAAGAAACAATTTATTCGAGAGAGCAGAAACCGCGACTATATTTGTCTAAACGGTTACACTCGGCATTCCCAACCATGAACTATTACGATAAACTTACCATTATACGTCTTGCAATCATAGTATAGTCAAAAACCATTATTCGACTTATATAGATTTAAAGTCAAAGTCATATTGATTTCATGTTTCCATCTTTTCCTTCATACAGCACGTTTTGTTACCGTAAGTCCAAAAGAGACGACAGTCTATTTTTTTTATCGGGTCAATGATCAAGATTAGGGTCACATTACCTTTGATTGACATTGACCCGATCTTGTTAAGTGAACTATTGTCATTTCAAAGATGCATTTGCATAGCTACTTCGGTATTCGATAGCATAGGCGATATGGTAACGACAAGCTTTTTCTCTAAACGGCAATATAGGTCAAAGTCAAGGAATCAATGACCCACTTTTAGCATGTGACGTATTGTCATCCTAGATACATCTTCATGCCAAATGAGGTACCTCCTGGTACAATTACATGGGAGATACGACTCGGTTGATCATTTTCTTTAAAGTGTGTCAAAGGCCAATGTCAATGTTCCATGTGTTGTATAGGACACCCCGCGTCTTAAGATACATCGAATACTACATTTGGTATCTATATGTGCGATTTCCAATGTGATATGACCTCGAACGAAGCCTTCTTTTAATAGGCTTCAGAGGTCAGGGCGAAGACCACACAATGGCCCGGATTAGGTGCGCCATGACACACCACATATTTCTTCGTATACTGCGGCTTGGTACAATAGTCGAAGGGATACAATTCGGATCGGAGCGCCGGGCAGACAATTTTGTCCAGGGGATTTCAGATGAATCCATAAGACTGAAGTTAGACATTTGTCTCATTGGACAATAACAAATATGTTGAAAGTTGAAAGTACTTGTTATACATTTGAATACCCCCTGACTTATTTGTCATCAAAACATTGTTTGTTTTTAGCTATATTGACAGCTTAAGAGCCGTTTCCAAAACAACATAATATTGTACTTTCTGAAATTGAAAGTAAAATCCACTGCGGTATAAGATTGACCTTTGATTTGACGTCTTAGCTTAAACTATGTCAATATGTGATTATTTTGTGTTTGTTGGTAGTTTGAAGAATGAACTTTAATTGAATGTATGTTTCTCGGTTATTAAGAATGTCGGGAAAAAAGCCCAACACTCTATACTGATATCCTATGGAAAATGTATTGCTTCCATCTGACCTCAACCTCAGATCACGAAACTGTTGATTCTTACCTTATGCATGTTCGGATATATGGAGTAAACACGAGGGAAATTAATAGGACATATGCTTAGAAAAGAGTCATACAATAACGAGTATCTTTGATATCAGCGGGTTAAAGGAAACGATGAAGTGGCCACGCGCATTGATTTATTGATAGTAACTTAACGCCGCTTTCAACAATTGTTCAGTCATATCATGGCGGCCAGTTCACCTGCTGGTATGTTTCTTGGTTTAACTCAGTCATGTACTTCGTAGAAATGGAAGGCGAATGACGCTTTTTACAATGACTTTTGTCAAACGTCGGAAAGAACGTTTGCCGAGCTGGTTTTCGAACTCACAACCCCTGAATTGACAGCCCGACTGAGCTACCGGGGCTCGGCCGTTCCACGTCATTGTTGACTTAGCGTAAAGCATCGGCCCGGATTGACCTAAGTATGCCGCGCAGGCTAACCCGGACAGACACTTCTCGCCTCCTGTTGAGATGTAATGCGTCTGCCCGGATTAGCTGTTCTGTGTTGATACATAATGCCGAGTCAATACTGTTGGTTTTCTCTTGGAACGGCTCAATTGTCGGAAAAGAAAAAAGCTCTACGGATCAAATTTTCTCTGCATCTATGGTACCATGTATCACGTTTCACTTCGAAATGGTACACATTTGAGTCGTTCTGTGAGAAAATCAACATTATGGTATCTGCGAAAAGTATCGACCATTTATGTAAGACGAATGACTTCAGTCAAAATGACCCGGGACTGGAATATATGCCCGTTTGAGCCAACTAATACCATCTTCTACTGACGGGTTCGTGTACTATTGAAACAACATAAACACTATACATGTATAAACAAAGAAATAACTTCGGTTATGTGTTTGTTTTAATAGTTTTAATGTTGTTTAACACAGCTTCAACAACAGTACTTTTATTTAACAGTTATTTAATCCGTCCCGCGAGAAAACCAACATTGTGGCTTCTGCGTAAAGTATCGGCCGGGTCAGCCTAACCATGCCGCGCAGGCTTACCTGGTTATACACTTTTCGGCATCTGTGGATTTTCTGTTTCAGGTATCAATACTCTAAACCTCTATACCCCTGCGACGGAATGTGTTGGCTCAGATCAGTCTGCGCAGGCTGATCTTGGTCGATACATTACGCAATTGGACCATAATGTTGGTTTTCTCGCGGGACGACTCGTTTCCATACGTTTCCTATTACAATGCTGCTTTTAATATAATCCGGGCGTCATCACGTAAGACGTTATGCTTTCCCTGCAACCATGAGTGAAATGGTAACAGTCCACTGATACCATGTATAAGGTATTCAAATAGATTGGCCGTGGATCAAACTTTAGTCTCCGGTTCTCGAGGCTGCCCCTCTAACAAGTACATTAATGAGGCGTTATTCCAGTGTTTCTCTAAGCGTCAATGGCAATTTTGACGTTTTTGCAAACAATGCAGATTCGGGTGAGTCAGCTGACGTCGAGCTTTCTCACCAGCAACCAGCGTTGTTTGCATGTAAATGTGTTGTACTAATTAATGCTTTCCTTATATTTGGTATGACCAATATCATCATTGCGCGGTGCGATTACACATCGTGGTAGTTGTGGTTACTTCGAAGTTTTAACCATAGTTGACGATGTAAGGAGAAGGTATTATAACGATAATCTTAATGTAAATGCCATGGTCAACATACAGTTATAATCGGTTCATCGCTCTTGATTAGCAATTTCTCTATTTTCATAGTTAAATATAGAAATACACTTTCTGTACGAAGAAACTGTCCATGTTGTGTTAAAGTGCTACAGGGTGGGGTTATCTATTTCTAATCACCTGAACGGAAGGCTCACTTTGATCTATTCTGCTTAATTCTCCATGTCTGCCGTCTCCTTTTGAAGAAAAAAAGAAATGTAATTTATGATTTTGTTTAACTTGGCTTCCGATCTTTCTTAAATTTCTCGCATTTGTTTAGTAGCTCACAACTCTCGTGTATTAATAAACTCGACAACATACGCTTTTGGAAACATCTTTGCAAATAGATCTTTATTAAACTGTTTATGAAAGACAGTATAATAATCAAATAGAGTTTAAACCATTGCAGCAAAATAAGACATTGCTTGCTATGAGATATTTCTCCTTTTGACTCAATGTTATAAAATGACGTCTGCACAATGTCCGTGAAGTTGGCAGCCTAGAGTTAGGAGTCTGGCAGCATGGCGGCCTGGCAGCCTGAAGTTATCAGTCTGGTAGTCTGGCAGTATGGCAGCGTGGTAGTCTTGCAGTACGACTGAGCAGCTTGGCAGCTTTTCAAAGTAAAGAAGTCAGTCTGACAGCGTGATCTGAGTAACCTAACAGCGTAGCAGCCGGGCATCGTACACAAAGATGCATAACAGCTCGACAGCGTGTCAGCGTGAAATTGCCGTGTAGTGTTGGGTTATCAGCGTAACAGTCTAGTAGAATGCCGCACGAAGTAAGCAGCAGACTGAAAGTCTTGCAGCCTGGCAGCGTGAAGAAAGCAGTCTGGCATCGTGAAGTTTCGATTTTTTGTTTACATTTACTTCTGCGCTGCCCCAGGATGCTTCACGCTGCTGACGCTGTTAAAATATTAAATCAAGTTTTTTATCGAATGTATGTTTAGATTCACCACTGCGCTGCTTCAGACTGCTTCACGCTGCTGGGGCTGTTAAAACATTAAATCAAGGTTGGGGGGGGGGGGGGGGGGGGGGGGGGGGGGG